>VZRV01009523.1:0-281583 GCA_013398115.1 Falcunculus frontatus | reverse complement strand
TTTTTGGTTTTTTGTTGTTTTTTTTTTTTTTTTTTTTTTTGCTTGGGTTGTTTGGTTTTTTTTAACAGAAGATTTTGTTTGCATCTGCAGTTTATCAGTGTGTTTGTTTTTGTTGGGTGTGTTATGCAGGGATATTTCATTAATGTTCAGAAGCAGTGTTTTATATGATTCCTTATGACCCTTTCCCCCCACCTCAGAACACAGATCTGAATTAGTGGAAAGTAATATATAGGAAAAATTTTTAGTGGTTTATGTGATCAGTAGAGAGCTAACACAGAACCTTCCAGAAACTCTTGGCAGGACCCTGAGACGATCATCACAGACGAGCGGCTGATTGCAGAGCTGAATCAATCTGTGATTACATTACAATACAAGGGCCAGTTTCTGCAACCCCTTATTCATGCAGGCAATCCTAATGGAGGCAAAGTTAAGAAGGAGAAGAAAGCTGAAATCATCAAATTCTTTTCAAGCGGAAAAAACATCCTGTGGAGTGAAGGGGTTAATGCCTTGAAGACTGTCTTCCCCCCCCNCCCCCCCCCCCCCACTTTCCATCTGCTGTATACAATGTGAAATGAAGAGAATAAATTTATAGTTGCTAATGGCTTAAGCAAAAGCAACCTCCATAAAGCCTGGCCCCAAAAATACTGAAGGTACTGCTGACTCATTCTGCAATTCAGAGGATATTTCTTCCAGTAATCTATTTACTTTGAAAGAAAAGTGAAAAGTTCCTTCATCAGGAGTCTCTGGTACAGATGGATATTTTAAGGCATATTGAGCTGAAGCATTTATTTGAAAAAAAATGTATTCTGATATTATATTTTTAATGCCATAGAAAGTATAACTGCAATTAACACATTTCTATCACTACCTCTAGCCCAGCTTAAAAATATGAAAATGTGACATGATTAGTTCAAAAGGCAGAGGAACATATGGTTAAAATGTAGGCACAAGAAAACGTAGTGGATTGGGTAACTTTAAACTTTGAGGCTTTAAAGCCTCCAACTTTGCTTATTTTGTTATTCAGAAAAGCATTTAAAAAAGCTCACTTAAAGTTAAACGATGTTTTTAATAAAGGCTGTTCCTATGCAAAGCATCTAAGCTCTTGACAGCTCTGGTCAAGTTGCACTGATGTGAATAGAAAAGGTGTATCCAAACCCATCAGAAAGGAAGCATATGTGGGCTGATGCAAAGCCCACTGATACCCGAAGGGGTGTATTTAGAGCATTTTCTAAAATGGGATCATTCATTTGTTCATTACATAGCTCTCTAATGTACTCCTAAACAAGGGCAGGGCAGTATTCAGGTGAAAAAAATTTACAGGGGATGCAGTCTGTGACCTACCTTAGATTTTTCACAGGGATTGGGAAAAGTTTTTGAAGCACCTTCCAGCAGGAGAAGTATCTGTCATTTCCACCCCAATTTCTCGGTCCTATTTTATGGACAGTCTTGTTTCTCTCCAGATCTCTGCATTTCTGGAGACTGTCTCCAGGCACCCCTAACTGCTACCATCAATCAGCTCCACATGTGGGTTTAAGGGAAAAATTCCAGGACCATCTTTGGGGTCCATGACAGGTACTGAATAATCAGGCGATGGAAGGAGGGTGTAGGAAGAGCAAGTTAGTTTAAAATTTCTACTTTTTTAAATGGATAGAATCTGTGTATACAAATATGGAAAGGTTTAATTTCAACTGTTGATGTTTTTTTACTTATCCAGCACATAGCAGAGTTGCCCTGAGTGCACTGAAGAGTATGGCTCTCAGTCTTACCGATGACCTCTCATTTGAGAAGCAGGTGAGAATTCCCACTGGACACTGGTCCAAGGGTGCAAGAGGGATGTGTCTATTCAGGGATTTGTGCATTAAAAGTACCTAAGACTGCACATGTTCTTGATATTGGTCCTGCAACCTCTTACTGAAAACAATACAAAGCTTCCAGTTTGCTTTTCGAAGACGTTTTAAAGCAGACTTTTGCTGCATACTGCACATACTGAAGGAAAACAACAGGAAATTCAGGAGTTTGGGGCTATGGTATACATAACGGGTTTTTTGGACCAGAGTACAAGGAGTTAAACAGCAGTGGTATAATTGAAGTGGTTTCACACTGGAATGTTGCAAATCCTGTTGTTTGTCTCAAGGTCTTGCATAGAGAGAAGTTATGAGATGCAGTCTGATTCAAAGCTATGCAAGTTAGCTATGGTTTGGCAGCCTCAGGACTGTGTTTACACACTATTTTGCATTTCTGTTCAAATAAGTTCTCCTGAAGTTTTAGTTATTCCTGCAAAGCTACAGCAAAAGTGATGATCTATTTTCCATAGGCTCCATGGCTCTATGGGAGAACCAGCTATGCAGCCTGTCTAGTGTGAAGGGAATTCTGTCATGAATTGGAAAACTCAATTATTGACAAAAATGGAAAACTCTGAAATCAAGGCATTTGCAGGTGAGCAGAGAGGCTTCGTCTTCCTTCCCACAATTTACTGTCTTTCATTGCTGAGGCCCAAATGACCATAAATGGATACATGGATACATGGATAAATGATTATTATCACAGCAACTGGCTTTATATGTCCTGTGCAAATGGTAGGAGGAAAGTTAATACAGAAGCAACAACTGGGTGAAAGACACTGTAACAACAGCCGGTCTTTGTGATGTGCTGCATCCTAAGCTGATTTTTACCAAATGTTTACACTTGTGTATAACTTGTGTATCACTGAGAGGCATTCATGTCAACTGTATGATTTCGTCAGCTCCTGCAGCTTGAAGCACCACAAAGCACCCTGAATTCTGCCACGCAAAAGCTGATGTATTCTCAGTGTAGGGGCATTGCACAAGACCCCTTCCATTCCCCCAAAGGCACCTACCCTGAAATCCCTCAGGGTGTATGGAGTTCCTGTTTCTTCTTGATTTCACCTTTTGGGGAAAAAAAAAAGGATGTACAGTTGAATACTGCACTGGAAAGAGAGAGTTGTGTGAGAAAAGTATGGTCCTAAACATTTGGAAGGATAGAAATTACCTCCTTTATTTTTGTGAGCTCTGTGCAACAAATTTAGTTCAGGAATTAGTTATCCAAATTACCTCTTCCTTTTATCTAACGTCAAAAACACTGTCACACTCTTAACTAATGTTTCATTTTTGTTTGTAAATGCGATATCGGATACTTAATTAGGCCAATAATTATCCACACATTAGTGTGAACTTTTTGAAGTATAATGGTAACTTGTTAAATGTATAATTATTACTGCTGATAATTAGTAACTTTTTTTTAATGTGCATCACTGGTCCTGCAGAAAATACATTTGCAGTACTTCAATGGTGAAATTCAGGGGAATTTACATCTCACAAAATCTTGACCTTCCTCAGCTAAGTTTTCCATGTCTTGGATACTCAGTTATACTCTACATTTCTAAGAAGCTGCAATTTTGAATTTCCTGCTAACTCAATAACTTTCTGTAGTTTTTGAAACAGGAAAATTGCATCCTTTGTGTCATTATTATGAAAACATTTAACTGTCTTTAGATTCAACTAGTTCTGTGTGGAATCTCTTTTTTTTTTCCTTTGGAAGGTCAAATAGCAGGCATTTGATTCCACACCTGAAATTCTCTGTGAGGATGTTTATTTTTAAAGATCCGAGCTTGATGCATATTTTCCATTTCACTCCAGAAATTTGAATGACAAAATACTAAAGAAAAGTTGAAGATTAAATATTAATTCCTGCTGAACACTTTAGAAGTATTTCTTTAGCCTTACCTATTCGTTTTATTACTGTACAAAACTTTGTTGCACATAAATTTTTATGTGTGTGTGTCCATATATATAGGAAGGTACCCATCTACACGTGCTCCCTATATATACAATTTATATCCCCATTAAGTGCAGAACCATATGTTTTACAGTACTATGGCTTCACTATTATTCAGTAGAAGTTAAACATTTCAGAAGCTGAGGTACATCATGTAATCATAACTATGGTACTTCACCTATTGCAGTCTTTAATAGGGTGATCACACATTACTTCTCAAATAATGCATCCATGTGCAGCTTTATATTTTGAAGGCTGCAGTGTTTTAAACCTATAAAATTCTCCAGTCTCTCTGCCAGGAGCTTATCTTGTATGATTCGAAGTCAGTGAAAGCATTCTTACTGGCAGGATGTAGAACTCCACTCCTTAAGTCAGTCCATCCTCTGTGCAAAGGCAACTTTAATGCGATACTTCAAACCCCAAATTGTCAAGCTTTCCCTTCATTACTTCAAAGGAATAGTAGTATTCACCTGAATTTTATTTTGAACCATTTCTTCTTTTTTTAATAGAAATTATTTATGAAAAACATTTCCTTAGACTGCTGATAAGTTCCTTTCTGATGATACAGAGGACTCCTGTATCTACTCATCTTTAGTCATAGTAAGGGGTCAAAGTAAAAAAAATTACTATCCAATCTATAGAGGAAGGTAAGGTTTTTTGATTTTTGCTTTTTAACATAAACTTTCTAGGGACAATTTTGATTTTACTTTTTAAAAAAGCACAACTACAAAATTTTCTAAATAAAAATATTTTTATTGTGTTGATTTACCTTAGTCCTTAGTAGAAGTTGTAATTGAAACCTTTTACATACGTAATTCTCTTTTCTGGGATTATCTTCACAGATGTAATCTTACTCATATTGTATTTTTGTACTGTCTTCCATTTCACCTAAAGAGAATCTCTAGTGTGCCAAAACCTGAGTATTCACCTAGAGAGGCCCCAATATTTGAAGCTACCTAGATTCAAGAAATACTTTGGACCCTTAGAAAAACATTAATTATAAATTTTGGATAAAGCTCCAAATTCAGATTTCTTATTTGAATGAAATTTAAAGGACCTTAGAGGTGGCATCTAGATACAGTTGTTCCCTAACCAAGTTGCAAAGCAGATGAAAGGAAATAAAACCAAAAGAGAGTGATCAAGAAGAGCAATGAAAAGCTAAATAGTTCCCTGTTGTATTAGAGTGGCAATAACTTTTGTCGCTTTGATTTGCAGCTTTGTAAATTGGGAATATCATGCCTGTTTCTGATGTTTACACAGCACTTAACAGATAATTAAAATTGTCTACATGCTAAGTATTTCAGCCATACATGGTATTTTAATGGCAACACCCAGACATGCATATCAAAGCAGAGTAAGACCACAGTTTTTCCATACTTCATCTAGGCAAAGAAAGGATGTTTTCTTCAGTTTTCCATAACCCATTCTCTTTCATCTGCTTTGAATGTATGAACTTGGAAGAGCTGTACCTGGAGCCATAATGGAATAATTAATACTGTATGTAACCATTGGGCTGTATTTCCCTTTTGATTTTTTTGCTTTTCTTAAGGGTGTCATGGTTTGACACCGGCCAAACTCCAGGCACTCACAAAAGCCTCTCACTCACCCTCCCCTGCCACAGCTGGGCAGAGGAGAGAAAAACTAATGAAGGCTTCTTGAGTTGCGGTTAGGACTGAGAGAAAACACTCCGAGGGCAAAACAGGCTCAACTTAAAGATACAAAATGACTTTATTACTAACAGGATAATGAGAAGTAAAATAAGCCCTTAAAACACCTCCCTCCACCCCAGGCCCCCCTCCTTCCCACCGACAGCACAGGGAGACAGGGCATGGGGGCTTGGTCAGTCCATCACCCAGATTTCCTTCCGCTGCTCTGGGAGAGGAGTCCTTCTCCTGTGAGGCCGTGGGGTCCCTCCCACGGGAGACAGTTCTCCGTGAACTTCCCCAGCATGGGTCCACTCTCACGAGCAGCAGCCAAACTGCACCTGCTGCAGCGTGAGTCCCTCCCATGGGCACACAGTCCTCCCAAAACTGCTGCGCCGTGGGTCTCTCTTCCCACGGGGTGCAGTCCTCCAAGGACAGGCTGCTCCAGCCTGGGAGCAAGGGCCCTCTCTCTCCACCAGGTCTCTCACTGGATCGCAGCCTCCTCCAGGCATCCACTTGCTCTGGCCCAGGCACCTCTCCCACGGGCTGCGGGTGGATCTCTGCATCCCCCATGGATCCCCATGGGCTGCAGGGGGACAGCTGCTTCACCATGGTCGTCACCACAGCCTGCCGAGGAGCCTCAGCTCCAGCGCCTGGAGCACCTCCTCTCCCTCCTTCTTCACTGACCTTGGTGTCTTCATGTTGTTTCCCTCACATGTTCTCACCTCCTCCTCTTCTCTGACTAGGAAAAAACTGTGCCCACTTTGTCTTGATTTTCTTCTTCAATCTTTTATCACAGAGGAGTTACCAACCTCTCTCACTGGCCCAGTTTCAGCCAGTAGCATGTCCATCTTCAGAGCCATCAGGGATTGGCTCTGTTGGACATGGTGGAAGCTTCCAGCAGCTTCTCACAGAAGCCACCTCTGTGCCCCCCCTACTACCAAAAAACAGGCCCTGCAAAACCAACACAAAGGGTGATACAGAAGGAAAGAGGTAGTAGAACTTCTTTTTAACTCTTTCGGCCTTGCCTGTTCTTTGGCTGGCTCACTCCTCTGGAAGGCATTGTGCTTTAGGAGATTACTGCCTATCCAAACTTGGCTGGAAGCAGAGTGCTCTATCACCACGCTGAGCTCAAGGTAATATATGCTGCCTCTTAGTAAACCTTGCTAATTTGAGTTCAGCACTGTGCTAACTTTAATTAAATGGCTTCTAATTCAGAGCTGGTTCATACCTTGGCTCCTGTCCCCATTCATGGGAAGAGTCAAATTTTTCTGCCTGCAGTGATATGACAAATCTCCACCGTTATTACTGAATTCTTTACTGAGTAGGTTCAACTTGGCACTGTGACTATAGCGGCCTGGCTTACCAGGATCAGTGTGAATGCTTATTTTCCATCAGGGAGTGTAGTGGGTTTGGTTCGTTAACCAGGCGGAAACACCAATTAAATGTAGTAGTCTAGTTCGCATTTCTTACTTTCTGTGAGATAAGAGGTTTGAAGAAAGGCAAAGCAGGCTCAAACCTAAAGAATATGAAAGAAAAGTTTATTACTAAAAGAGTTAAGAGTAAAATGAAATAAGAGATTAAGATAAAAACCCCTTTTTCCTCCAACACCCCCCCTCCTACTTCCTCCAGCACAAATAATAACAAAACATGGGATTTTGGTCAGCATTCACAATTCTTAAAAGTCTCTCTCTGTTAATTTGAGGAAATAGAGGTCTCTTTTACGTCACGTGGTTTTCCCCAAACTGCACCAGCTAACAGCCTTTACTTTTCTCGCAGGCTGCACACTGAATTCTCATCCCCCCCTTATTTTTAAATGGATTAAAGAGGGAGAAAACAGTTTGATATTACAGTCTCTACCACGGTCTGTAAAAAGCAGGTTTAAGCTACGCGCTAAAAAGCATGACTCCCCCCTCTCTTCCCCATCGCCATCTTTCAGCTTCACTCACTTTCTCCTTCTCTCTGACCCCGAGGATGCCATGGTGAGGAACAATCCTGTTTTTCTCGGGTTTTGCGATGAGAAAAGCTCTCTCCTGTTATGCTGCTTGCACTTGATGTTATTTTACAGTTCAATATAGGCTGAGTTGGTTGTAGGAAAGCTCCGTCAGCTCCCGCCGCCTCCTCACGGTCATGTGGGGGGGTTCCTCAGCAGTCGCTTCAGACGGTCTCGGCTCTGCAGCGACAGCTGCCGCCCACGGCTCCGAGGGGACTCTCCTGGAGCCGGGGCCCGTGCCTGCCGGGGCCGGGGCCCACGCCCACCAGGGCCGGGGGAGGGGAGGCCCAGGGCTGCTCCGAAGAGCCCTGGTCAAATTCCCCCCCACACACTCTCCCCGCCGGGAGGTTCAAGCAGAAAGAAAAAGGGACACTTCCTGTGTCTCCACTGGCTTAAATATGTAAATTTCAAGAAGCGTGACTGGTCGAGAGATCCATCCATCAAATTTAGAGTCAACCCATGACAGGGAGTCAGAGAAATGTACATTAAAATAGCTCATCCTTTTTTTCAGAAACATAAAGGAAAATATTGTATCTGTTCCACTTTTTACCTCCAGAAGTTAACAAAAGAGCAAGACAAACTTTCTGATTAAATACTATAAACATAAGAGAAGAACAGCCAACAGTGTCATAAAGTTAATAAGAATGTATTTTTATTTGGGCTGTAAATAATGTAATTTTCTGGGTTTTTTCCTTTAATTATAATTTCTGTTTTGAAATAATGATGAGAGCAATCGACATCTGCCAAAAGCAAATGATGTGTCAGTTTACCATAAATTCCTTGTCAATTCTGGGCAAGTGTAAAAATGCTAAATGTAACATTAATTGATCATTTTAACATACCAGAAATTCTAAATTGCTCCATACAATGAAAATTCTCATTTTTGCCATGTTTAGAGTATCCTTTTCTAGTGCGACTACTTTACCACTGTTCAATGGACATGAAATGTAAATTAATTTAATATTTTTTCTCCATCATTGTAAATTATTTTAATTATTTCTGCAAAAGGTAATTGAAACAACCATCAGAGGTTAGCAGTTCATTTGGAAATGTCTATTTTGCCAATTTATCTATTCTTGAAATATCAATATTAAATTATTTTAATTTTTGTTACAAATATACATAAAACAGTCATAGTGAATGTGAGTATTTTCTAGGAGAACCTGTGACCTCAGAGTTCATGAGTTAATACATTTGTTCTGGCTACCAAAGCTTAACTGAATATCAATGCAACCTTTCAAATACTATAATCTGAAGGCTTTTGTAAAAACAATATTCTTGTATTGTACCATGGGACCGTATTTAGGTAATGAGAAAGCATAATGTGCTCAAAATATTGAAGTTCTTGGCCTCCTGCTGAGCATTTGATATCGAAACATACTTAGTTACAGACTTTGAAATTGATGCCCTTTTTCATTCTGGGTTGAATTTGCACCTTTGCTACAGTAATTTCGGTTTGTATCCCTGCACACAATTATTGTGAGACTGATTCAACAGAGGAACAATAAAGAGAGTCAGAGTTCTGGCTGAACATCAGATAGTGTTATTTTAATGAAACTTGAAAGTTTGAAGGACTAAAACAATAAACACTGCAAAATGCCCAAACCAGGAATTCAGGCAGCCATTTTTTGGATCCTTTGTTACCCTGGCAGTATTTGGAGCTGAATTTCTGTAAAGTGAGGTGTAAGTGTAAAAGACAGCAAACTTTTGGCCTTTGTGATCTCTCCTGCAGCAGAGTAAGGAATCCTGCATTAAGCATCCATCATCTGTAGCCTCTAAGCACTTAAGTGCTGACATGGACACCTGAATAAGGAAATACAGCAAGGGTGTAAGAAAGATTTATATCTTCCTAATCCTAAACTCAGTATCAATTTCTCCTTATGTATTCACTCTGCTGCAGACTCATAATTAACTCCCAAGGCAAATGGACTCAGGAAGGTGACTGGCTCTTTTCATTCTGCGCTGAATCATCACTGTCATAAGTAGCTACAATCTTTTGCTCTGTGAATGTGAGTACATTTCTAATGTTCATGTCAGTGCTGAAGTGCCCTCAAAACATTCTTATATTGCACTGGGATAATGAGCATCTCAAGGAGACATTCACAAGCTGAGTAGATCCTTAGCCCCTTGGAAAGTGTTGCGATATAAGCACATTGAGAACGTACCATTTTAGCAACACTAAAATTTGGGAGGGTAATGGTGGTGGTCTCCCAGAAGGCATTTCACTTTGGTGGCTTTCTCAGAAAGAAGTTTGCATAGACTATGCCTGCAGGACAGTCAGATGCCAGGCATAGTCCTGCTGAGAGATTCATTGGCACAAGTCAAGTTCTTTCAATTGAGTTAAGAGTCGTGCATTTCTCATTCATGAAATTTTGGCCCCTTTGAAGCCAATAGATGTTCTGCTGTCGTCTTGAAGTGTGAAAGGTGTTTAGGCTCTGAATCTGCAATAACCCAAGTGGTTGAATCAGAAAGAAGCCTGTCAAGTTACTATTCATAGCAATTGGTGGCCATATGGGATTATTCTGGGGTTTTTTGCGGGGGGAGGTTTTCCAAGATATTCAGGATGTTACCCCCATTTCAGCTGAATCTAACTACTGAATTTCTTCTTTGTATAACAGCGTATCTCTCCCAATGTCCTTATAATGGTTCCTTTAATACAAGAACAAGGAAAGTGTACACAGAGGTCCAACTACTTGGGCACTGTCAATCCACTGACTTCAAGACCTGCTGAAAAATCAAACCCAAAAGCATGCACAGAGGGGTCTTCAAACTTGATGTATAATTAACTCTAAAAATTAAAAAAAAGCCCGTGCCAGTTCAAATCCTCATGCTGCAAACTGACATCAGTAAACTTACATGCCAACACCGATTTTGCCAGACTTTCATCAGTCACCAACCTGATTATCTCATGCACTGGCCCACTGATGCCAGAGACATAAATGAAATTCCAGACAGTGGAGTTTTTCGGTCTCGTGAAACCAGAGCCTTTCCAGTTGTCATCAGACAATTTCTTAGGACACATCACTTTCTAAAATTTAACTTTGATTTTATGACTTGGCTCGATGAGGGAGCAGAGCGGCCAATGTGATGATGACAGATTTTTATATAAAGTCAGTACCACTTAAGGTTATCATTAACTCTCTCTCTCTCCCATCACTTTAGACATTCAGGCTTCCTACAAATATTTCTCTGTGATATAGCTTCTTTAGACATTAACACTCCCAATGTTCTTTCAAAAAAATATGTTTCCAATTTCTTTTTCCTTAGCTTCAGAAATGCCATAATCAACTTTCTATGAAAAAATACTACTGGCTACATTTATTTCAGGTATTTCCCAGCAACAACAGATGTGATGTGTTGTGAAGGAGAGAGTGGCTTGTTCCACTCACTGTTGGCCTTTGTTTGGCCCTCTGACTCATAAGGAGCTTTTGATATGGTTGTTTTCAAATTGTAGTCCTCTTCTTTTCTTTCTTTTCCCAATGCAATTTCTGTACACTTGCCCATGGATTTCCTTCTCTTCAATACTTTTCTTTCTGCTTGAATATGAGGGTTTATATTCCTGTCGTATTTTCCCTGACTTTTCAACTCTGTCTTCACTGCCCTTCACTTTGTTGAACCCATTTACATCCCTGTGAGGAGTGAGAGAGAAATAGCACCTTTCAGTGCCCCATTTGCTCATCTCATTGCACAGATGTAAAAGACAAGATTTGAGATTTTCAGGAATTAAGTCTGGCTCAAGCTACTCAGGCACTGAGTTATGCTTGCAATTTGAGGGTTAGAAAACACTGGAAACCATCAATTTTCATGTTATGCAGTTGTGCAATGGGATGGAATAGCAAAAAATCTTACTTTGATCCACAGTCACTAATTATTTCTCTGCTACAGCAAACTCTGAGCAAACGTGAATTTAAGTGCGTGTTTGTAACCCCTGAATTGGGCAGTATATGATCTTTGAGATACCACGTTTTGCTGCAAACAATTCATGCTACTCTGTAAATATTCTTTTGCCTGTAAACAAGTCAGTCCTCTGTAGGTTCCCAGGCATAGGTTAGTACTGTTGGTATGAAAAAGTTTTCACCTCAGCTGGCCACTCTTCCCTCATTACAAGGGCATTCATTTGCTCCCCTATCAATTTCTGAGCTATGCAAATAACAACCTGATAGAAAATCTGGAGCCTGTTCTCTGTGATGGTTTAGAAACTGAGGTCACCCAGCAACTGCTTTGAGAGCACCTGAGGCTTGTGTGGACATGGAGGACTGGGACCTGAGAGAGAAGAAGGACTGACAGCTGAGGAAGGCAATCACCACAACTCTTTGCTGGTAAACCATCTTTCCTATGCTATCAGATCCTTACATGTGTGTATATTTTGAGATCATTAGTTATTTTGAGCTCATAGGTTATTCTGTCCATTTATCCAAGCTTCTATTCACAAATCCAATGCATCCCAAAGTTTTGGTTTGATACTGGTTTACTAGTAAAGTTATTACACTGAATCACTTGAAAAGCTTGAGAACTTTGCTTGCAGAGTGAGCTTGCACAGTGACCTGAACGACATGCAATGTTTTGCCCTAGTTTTAAATTTATCTGCATTCTGTCTTTGGAGATACACTCAGACCTGGGTCCTGTGGAATTCATGACATCACACAACGGTTGTGGTTGGAAAAAGCCCCTGGAGCTCCTCTGCTTCAACCTCCCTGCTCAAGCAGGGCAATCAAGAGGGTGCTCCCCAGGACTATGTTTCCCTTCCAAGGAGGGAGACTCCCCCACCCCTCTGTGTGACCTGTGCCAGTGCTCAGTCACCATCACAGGAAAAAAAGTATTTCCTGATGTTCATAGAGAACCTTACGTGTTTCCATTTGTGCTCATCACCTCTTGTCCTGTTTCTGGGCACCACAGAGAATATGCTGGCTCTGTCCTTTTTGCACCCTCCCTTCAGGTTTTGCAGACGTTGACGGGATTCCCCTGAACCTTCTTTTTCCAGGGCTAGACAGTCCCAGTTCTCTCAACCTTTCCTCATAGCAGAGGTGCTCCAGTCCTTTAATCCTCTTTATGGTACTTCACTGGATTGTCTCCAGTAGCTCCAAATTCAAAGTCACCTACAGATTTTTAGGGTAAAATTTAGCCCTGTGGTTTTTTTGTTTATTTATTTGTTTGTTTTAATAATTCTGGTTATTTCAGGAACACTTAAAGTGGAAAAGTAATGAGAAAAAAAGAATATCTAATTTACTTTCAATTTCTTTTTTCCTGCTAGATCTGCTTAAGAGGCTGTGGTCTTGTTCTAAGTCATTTAAGAAATGAACAAAGGAACAACTTATATGGGAGATTAATGAGTATGAGGGACTTCGGTAACATGGCGGTAAGTACAATAGAAATGTTATAAATACCTAAAAAATCAGCATAGAGGAGAATGGGCAAAACTCCAAATGGTTGTCACTGTTGTAAGATGGAAAATAAAACCCTTAATGGGCAAAACCTCTGCCTGTTATTGGTAAGAAGCACTAAAAGTAGCCATTCTTAGGAGCACTTGTGGTTGACTAGCACTTGTTATGCCACAGGATAGGAGTAGTAGTCCCGAGGAAGAGGTTTTTCTTTGTCATATCAGCAGTTTTAAGTAGAGCACAGATGCTTTATGCTTCCACGCTTGGTTACATTAGAAGATGTACTGAGCACAGTGCAGAGGATTTTTTTTTTTAAGTAAGAGATGTGCTGGGGATGAATAGCGTGACTAGTGAAATTCCGCTTCTTTCATGTGTAAAAAAATAATGCCACTTTTCACTTTTGCATGTGTTTCCAATCGAGATAGGTACAGAGTCAGATATTTTCCCAGAAGTCAAACAGGCCAGAGTGTACAATAGCAATTAAGTATTGAGTGTGCATATTACTAATTAATTAGTGCCATAGGGAAACATATGTTTTGGTTTCTTCCTGGAGCCAATTACCACATGCCTGTGTTCTAAGGCAGAATGAGAAGCAGCCCCATGCTAAAATAGGACTGTGTTGCACGACAACATGACAAAGAAGGAAGGAAGGGTATGCTGACCAAGCCAATGAATACAGCTACAACAAAGGAAAAAAGTATCTAGGAAACTTCTGCATTGAATAAAAAAGCTCGAGCTGCCTTCAAGGGACGGCTTCGAATCATAGGTGCATAACTTTTTTTAAAATGAATGTACAGTGCTTAGACATATTCAGCCCATGATGGAAAAAAGCATATAACTTACTTTTAATAACCCCATCAAAGTGGGAATGAAGATAAGTTTTGATAGTACCATTTTTGCTTCATTTGAGTTCATATTCCTGTATTTATAGTGTCACTTTAATTCACTCCATGCTCAGTCCTGAACTGTAGTTTACACGGTTGTCTTTGCAGTCTCGAATTACCCATTCCTCCTGAGAGGGAATCTCAGCAAAACTGAGCTAATGTTTTATTCAGCATCAGTATTAAGATATGCAATGGGCTTTTGGCCAGGACGCTGTCAAAGAGTCAGTAAGGATGCAAGTCTAGGCTCACCAGCTGACCCAGGAGCTGGGGTTTGCTCCCTTCTGCACTTACAGAGACAGCAGAGACTTCCCCATTCTTCCTCACTTTTAGAGGATGCAGAGGCAGTCCCTTCACTAGTCTTTATTCTGCTGGTGTTTTATCATCCTTGGAACCTTGTCTCCTTGAAAGATGTTTCTTAAAAAAGAAGCTCAGTTGCAGGAGTCAGGTACAGTTAGATCTTGGTTATATCTGCCATGTAAATTATTTTTCAAGCAACATTAAAAATAGCATTCTCTCAGTCACTGAGAATGTGGAAAGAGTTCAGCTGAAGCTTGGTAACCACATGTTGGCAGAAACTTTGTGCCATATTCATTGAATATTTGCACAAGCTGGGATTGTGTCAGTAACAATAGCACAAATTTGTAACTGAAATACAGGAATGTCTCCTAGCAAATGACTGAGTGACTGGTAATGCCTTCTAACTCTGTGATTTGCTTCAAACTTAGGTATTATCTTCCCCAACTCCTGAAATGAAGATGTGGCAAGCACAGGTATGTTTAAAATAAATAAATCTCTTCAGAATTCTTCATGCTTCCATTTCCACCTTGCATGAATACACCTCACCAAGTACACTGCTACTCTATGATACTTCTTTCAGACCTAACTGAACAGGATTTAAAAAAACTTTAGCATGGTTTTATGGCAAGAATATTCATGAATACAAATCTATAGTTTGTTCACACTTAGCATAATCCAGGTACATATTTTTCCTGTGCATTCATTAATGGGAAATGTAATACAGATGAAAATCTCATATAGAATCACAGTTTTTATATTTGACCATCTGTGCTTCTTGCTGCCAAGAGAATGTCCTTTGCCTTTGCTCCTATCATTTTATTGACACTCTTGGCAGGTGAGGCTTTTATGACCATTTTATTATTTTACTTACTTTTAGTCCTTGTCTCCCCTCTTTAGGCCCTCTTAGATGGAAGTATTTAAAGTATATGTGCCCCTCTTTCCTGCTGCTTTCTTGAAACAGAGCATTTTGTTCACTCATTTTGTTTCTTGTCATGACAGATGCTGTCCCCTCTGGCTTTTCTGCTTCCACCTTGTGGCTTGTTAAGATTGCTGCTTTAAACTTGAGCACTCCTCATTTCTCCCACACCTCCTGTGCATTAACTTTGGGGATCTGTTTATCAGCAGCCAGCCTGCTGAAGCTGTGGATCTCCAGGGATCACCCTGCTGCATTAGCAGCCATCTTCATGTCCGCTCATGGCAACTGTGCTGGTTTCAGCAGGAATGTGGCTCTGCCCCGATATCCCTGCCAAAAAGGGCAGCAACTTAGTCACAGCTGAAAGAGCCAATGCAAAGAAGGAAAGAAGGACTGGCCATCAGTGTCTAGAATTGACCCTTGCTTCTGTTTCTGGGTTTATGGAGGGTCTTCCTGTGTTTTTGAGAGCACAACCCATCTGGATAACCCAGAGGAAGCCCAGCTCAGGCAGTGACCTGTTCTTACTAGCAAAGACACTCCTCACCTTCCTGGTGGGGACCTCTCTCCAAAGGAGGGGCCTCTGGACGTGTCCTGAGCAGCATGTCACTGTCTAATTCCCACATTGCCCTTCCAAAGACAGACAAAGATGCCTGATGGCTTCTGAGGGCTGCCTTTGCTGGTGCTCTGCCAGGGGTCAGCCCAGGTGTGGTGCAGGGCAGAGAAGAGTCTGACCAAGCTGCACTGGGTAGAGTCAGTTCCCACCTGGAACTCTGGTCCTTAAGGTCAAGCTCTGAGGCATCCCCACCTCTTGGCTTTTCACTTGCAAAGTGCTGCTAATTATGCTCTTCAGCTTTCATTTCTAACTGTGTTGGCAGGGCATTTTTGCATTTTAAGATGAGCCTCAAGAAGATATTATTAATACTACATGAAGGTGCTGGACATAATCAGGAAAGGCCTTGGCTTTCTTTCAAAGAATTAAAATTCAGTTTTGATCCAAACCCACAGCTGGTACTTACAAAATCATCATGAATAAAGTTGCCCAAACTCTGATCCATATAAATTCCAGTACTCTTTCTTGGTACATCTGTAATCAGAGGGATGTAACAAATGGATAAACAATTTGTCACATCTTTAATAAAATGGACAAAAGAAAAATCAAGATCATGTTCCAAACCCATTTAACAAAAACTCATCAAATTATTTAGTGTAATTGTGGTCTCCTGGATTTTGATTTGTTGCCAGACTATATTATTTAATGCACTCAGAAATGAAGAATTGGTAGTCCAGTGGCACAATGTATCACAGCAACATCAAAGACATTTATAGCTTGTGTGACTGAGTTGCACATGAGTTTTAGGAAAATATTCTGTTTAAATACACTTAGTTGTGGGGGTTTTTTATATTGAGCATTATCAGGGATAACAATATTTCATTGGAGGCAGATGACTATCCAGAAACATAATTAATCATGATTATTTATGCCATACCTAATTATCAGGAAATAGCCCCAGGGATACACTTCAGTTATATTTCAGAACCTTCAGAGTATAATTACTTTGCTTTGTATTAAATATTCTTTCCATACTCATGAAGAAGTTTAAAATGTTTTTATAAAAAAAAAAAATAAGGTCACAAGGATAGAAATAAATAATGTGCAAGCAAATAATGAAAATAAGTGCATTTGGGGAAATTCTGAGTTATTATGAGGAAGTACAATAATTTAATTCTCTTTATAATTAGGTAAAAGAAATAGCTTTCTACTGTATTTTTTAATATGTGAGCCCACTAGAATAGCAGCAAGGACTTTAAACCATAGACCTTTTAAAATTCTGCTAATGTGGTACAACACTGATAAAAAGTTGGAAAAAATACAATGCTACCTAAGGGTTTGAATCCTCAAAGACTTTTCATTTGTAAATTTCAAAAGCTATTTTTCAGTGAGGACCTTTCATATTCTAAGGAGTTTTACATCTTCTGGTGTTGTTGCAAAAATATTTAGATGCATTTCTGTCTTATTATTTATAACCCATTGTGTGTAATTAAAGCATTTAACAGGAGCTGTAAAATTAGGTAGGTAAAGTACATGAGTATGTATGTCTGTAATTTACATTCCTGGTTGTTAAAAATATTGAATACCTTTAAAATGAAGAAAGGATAAGACTCAATATTAAGACCTCAAAACATGCACACGCTTGTGGACCTAAGCTGTAATTTTATTGAAGGGCATACCACACAACAAAGTCATTCCTGTATAAATGAAAACCTGGACATTTATTTTTACAGAAATAAGGGTTTTTTCCCTTGTGGGTTTTTTGGTTGTTTTTTTTTTGTTTTTTTTTTTTTTTTGGGGGGTTTTTTGTTTTTTTTTTTTTTTTTTTTTTAAAAAAAAAAAAAAACATTTTNNTTTTTTTTTTTTTTTTTTTGATAAAAAAGACAACAACATATTTTCAGCACCACTACAGCCAGAGGCTGTTTTTGGGAACATGGTCCTTGCGTAACAGATTTGCAGAACTATGCTGGAATGCATGTCATTATACTGTCTGGGTAAGGAGGCTGGGGGGGGGTGGGTTGGCTTTGGGGATTTATTTTTTTTTGCTTGGGTCATGCTTAGGAAAGTTATGTACGTCCAGGCAGTATGTTTAGTTATTTTATTAGCTGGCAGAATATGAGCTTGGAGGTACCCATTCAGTACAGCCTTTTAGTGTGTGTGCTTAGTGTTGAAGTTGGAGCTCCTGCCCTCAGTTCAGGTGGTTGCGGTGCTGTCTGTAGCTAAACACGGCTTGTACCAGCACCACAAGCCTCAGCGCAGCTCTTGCTGAATGCTGCCCTCAGTGAACCGCCCCGGGAGCTGTCATGGAGCAGTGCTGATCTGTGGGGTCTGGCAGGAGTGCTGTAGGGTCTCTGTAGTTTCACTACTCAGGCCTAATCATACACAGGTCCCATCGACTTTGGAATCGGGTTTTAGTAACCTCCTGCTGTGACTTGTCTATGATTTAGTTAATCAGGGGGGAGGTGCCTTGGCAGCCACATCATTGCTGTGCTTAACGCCCATACCCTGGTTTTAATGTCCGTGTGGTCTCTGACACAGTTTTGAAACCTCTGCAGGGTTTGTCTTTATGAAACCCTCATTACAGGGAATTTAGAGGATTATTCTCTTCATTAAATAATTCCACCTGCTAAAATATTAAGAAGAAAAATAAAAGTGGGTATTATTTTAAAAAGCTAGGTATTATTTAAAAGTGGGTATTATTTTAAAATTCCTAAGAATGAATGCCTCATGGTAAAGTTCAAAGTCAATAAACTCCTTTTAACACTGGGCAGACAAATACAGAGATTTGTTAGAATTTAAGGTAGAAACAGCCCTCAGATAGATTCCATTATGTTTTAATGACAGCACAATGTTTTTCTAAACCAGTGATGAAAAACTATGTGTACACTTGAACTGCCACCCTAGGTCTTCTGTGAATAATCATATGGGAAACTGAATGTTACCTGGTGAAGTATTTCCTTAACAAATGTCTGATTTTTTCCTATGTCCTATCCCCAATTTTTATTCTCTGCTTTCTTCCTAGACTCAGATGGAGTATTTGTTTTTGTTTTGTTTTTTACCTATTATTTGAAAGAGCATTAGCATAGAAGGCAAAGTGTTTTGGTAATTGAACATTCAGTTAATTAAACCAACAAACATTGAATGCCAGTGTTAGGAATTGACCGCTTTCCCTTGGCATTTTCTCCTTGTAAATTTATCTGCTTCCCTGAGATTTCTGAGCATTACTAAGTATGCACTGCTTCTTGATGGTGATGGACAGAAGCAACCTTCCTTTAATAAGGCACTAAGTTGGAAACTGTGATCTAGTGACTTTTTGGAGAATATTAAATGTTTCATTTTAATTTTTTCCTCCCAATATACCAGCCCCCAAAGGCAAACCCTAAGAAAGATGCAGCAAAACTTATTTATCTGATGTTGATTCAGTTTACACCGAGGTGAGCTCAGGTACTTCCCTGAGCAAATTCCCTGAAGCAGTGAGTGGTTGAGGTGAGAAGTTATCCATCTCCAAAAGACTTAGGGGATTTCAGCTGCTAGCAGCATGTGGGAAATGAAAAGACAAAGAAAAAAAAAAAAAAAAAGAAGAGAATTCTAGGAAAGAAAAAGTGATCTTCATCTAATCTTAATATTATTTTTTCCAGAAGAAGCCATCTTGTATTTGAGTCTAAACACCTTCCCTACCACCCCATGGATGGTTTCATCCAGATCTTCTGCATAAATTCCTGGGCTGGGCCAGACATCTCAGCTTTCACCACATCTACTTTTCCCAGGTTGAAAGATACTCCTTTCCTAAGCCCCCTCCACTGATTTGAAATGTGTGCCATAGCCACCAGAAAGCCTCAGCTCAGTTCTGGCTAGAGAGGGATGGTGGGCAGGACAGCTGTGAGGGAGAGAAGTCTGCCAAGCTGGGAGGAGTGGACACTGGAGATTGGAATTTTCTGAAGTTTTGATCTGGCATGCTGAGAAAAATGGGAGAGGTCAGGGCTGCTTTTCCCAATGGCACAATGGTAGGAGGATTATTATTTTATGCATGGTGCACATGAAACAATCCACAATAGAAGTTTTTCATGAGGTAGACATAGAATGCTTTAGATAAATCTCTTCCTCAAAGAGAAATTCTCAATCTTGTTCTAGTGTTGCTGGTAGGAGCCTATGGCACATCCTGTAGTAAACAAATACACACTGCCTTCCACAGAAGGTTTTGGAAGAAATTAGACTTTTTTTTTTTCCTAGAAGCCCTGTTTGCCTTTATGTGGAATTGTGAAGGCAGCTTCTGCATTGTTAAAAGAAATTATTCCTTGACCATTTATTTTTCTCACCTTATATTTATTATTTTACACCTTCTCTATCTCCCAAGGTTTTTTCTGCAGGAGGAGAGATTTGGCTTATGGCGTCCATCATGTGTAATTCATCTCTCTGGTTGTAGACCCTGGAGTGTGATTTCAATGAAAAATCCACTCCAAGCATAAGCTGGGAAAATAATCTCCTTTCTTTTTAAAAACTGCAAGCTCAGTAGGGAAGGAATCACAAGCTTCTGGCAAATACTCTGCTGTTTGTATACATATTGTTTCCTGGACTTTTATTTCAAATTTTTCTAGAGTGGATGCCCATCTTTTAGCAGACAGTTCTCTCCTCCAATCTTGCCAAGCCACAGCAGAATAGAGGAACTATTTTTAAATTACCGTCTATTCAAATTGTTTTGAAAACCTATTAAAACACTACATATACAATTTGGAGACAATTTTAAATTCTTTCTGGAACCTATTTGCAATTGCTGAGGCTCAGAAACAATCCATGGGAAACATGCTTTTATACGGTACCAAGTGGCATATTTTTTACAGCCATATTAGCCACTATAGATAATCTCCTCATATTTGAATATTCAATGCACAGTAGAGACCTCTGTACAGGTGTTCACTGTACATCCATCCCAAAGGAAGGAAATAGGGAAACTTACAGAAATGAGTACCTTTTTACCATTGTTCTGTTTTTCTGTCTTGTCCTAAATTCAATAATGACTTTGCTTTATTTGCACTAGCACATGGCAGTAACAACCTTGACCTGCAGAGTCATCCCAGTTACCTCAGGAACATTTGGAACATGTAGACTGTCTCATTTGGAACCTGGAGGTCACAGAGCTCCCCTGTCTCAGAAACCATTGCCATAGGACAAGTCCTCAGAGGGCCTGAGCATCGCATTGCCAGGGTCCCCCAACTTCATTGTTCCTGCACCCCCAAACTGAAGTGTCCACACCAGTATACAGCTGTTTCACAAGTGAATGGACTCTGTGCCCTTTAAAAAAAGGCTCAGGTTTCTCTGTATGAATCCTCATTTAGCATCTAGAAGTCCTCTGATCCTGTAGGATTTCTGTGTAATTTTAAAGACTTTTCTGTAAGGACTTAGTTATGGGGATACACTTTCATACTTGACCATATTTCCACTTGCTTGCCCAACACACCCCTAGTTATCTGGCCACTACAGGCACCTCAGCTGTAAAGACAGAAAAGAAGCAGTAATCCCTACAAATGGCAGCTGAAAATTTATTCAGGAAACTTGCAGATAACAGGGCCCTGAATATGAGGGTAATTAAGGATGACCTTTGCATCCATGCTACATGTGAGAATATGAAGACGTCCATCAGTACCATGACTTTTCTCAGCTCATAGCTGGCTTTACTTTGCTGAGGTATGTAATATTTCCCTTTTTTTTTTCTTTGTAACAGGAGAGGCTGATTTTATGACATCAAAAATATGTGAAAACAGTTTTTTCATTTCAATAACAAAAAAGAAGCATACTGGAAAAAACTAGACATTTTTAATAAACTTTTCCCTTTAAAAAATCTTTTAAAATGTTAATTTCCATTAAATATTAATTTGGAAATATTTTTCTGATTTATGTAAGAAGGAATAACAGTCTTTTATAAAGTTCACAGTTTGGAATTTAAAAATCCCGGTTTGGGTAAAATGAAACATTATATTAAGTAATTTCTTTTATTTTTGAACTGTTTGATTCACTGCAAATTGTCATCAAAATGTCAAGAACAGCAGCAGCAAGAACATCAAAGACAAGCAGCTAGAAGAGTTATCTGCCAAAAGCTGTTTAGACAGGAAAGTGTCATTATTTCTAAGGTGTCTAGACTGGGTTTTCAGTCTCCTTTTTCTTACCTCTTATGCACTCATTAACAGTTGCATATTTTTCTAAAGAACTCTAAATGCTGGTCTTTCTTTTTATTATTTGTTTGCAGCGTTAAATGCAAACCAAAACCAATCAATAATTCTGTCTGCTGTTAAATAGATCTAGACTCTGGGTGCTGTTAACAGTAGACAAAATGAACAATACAGGATTAACAAGTATTTTGGTTGCATTGCTTGTTAAATTCAGCTAAAATACAATAGCATTTTGTAGACTTAAACAGGAATCTTTTTTTTGAGAAAAATATACATCAAAGAGATAGTTTTTGCTTTTTGGCTTCCGTCTTTTCGATTTCATATCTTTGCAAATGTCACACTCTTTATTTTCACATAGCCACTGCATTCATCCATTTTCTGTATTTATTCAGTATTAGATACAGGGAGTACTCAGGTAGTCAGTGCAATAATTTTGAAGAGCCTCACCGAAACATACTGAAGTCAAGAGAACATCCTGCATTGACCTCAGAAAACATGTTGTTTAGAAAGAAGTTAGAGATGTCAATTGAGCATTTTGATGAAGTCTTTCAAGTGTAAATTCAGTAGCTGCATGTCCCCTTCTCTTCACGTCACTTCATTACATCCTGTTGCAAAAGGTCCAAGCAACAGCAAGTGATACATTTCCTTTTATTAGAGGGCAGTGGCAAAGAGCTGCTGCTTATGTTTATTTTGTCCTAACTATTACTCTCAAAGTCATTGAAATACAGCAAGGAAATTAAAATATTGAAAAGAAAATAAAGTAATTGTGAGTGTCTGCCCTTATCTACTGAAGAGTGAAATATTTCTAGAGGCTCTGCTCCCTGTGGCTGGTGACAAGCTCTGGCTGGATATGTCTGAACATCAGAAATGTCTTTTTTTTTTTTTTCCCCAATCTGAATCTTTATATCTGAGTAATTAAGAAATCTCCAGAGCAGGGAACTCTTCCAATCAAATATATACATCAGAGAAAAATATTAATCCCACAAACAAGACACAAGATAGCACATCAATCTGTTAGTAACTGGCTCCTTTATAACTCCGTAATAGTCTTTTCCTGACCCATAAATGTCACTCAAGAACACAAAGTATTTTCCACTTCCTAAAACGTAGAAACTTTACATCCCTATATCTGAAAGCTTTAATTTTTATAATTCTATTACAAGCTGCAGTAAAGAGCTGAAAATTCAAAATCCCCATTGAAAAGGGGCACCTACACAAAGTTTATTGTCAAGTTAGGCATGAAACTATTCTTTCTTCTAAAACTGAAGCACTGTGCAGGAATTTGGGCCCTTTTATTTTATCTCCTGTTACACTTTTATAGCACATGGTGTTATGTAATACATTTTGAAATATGAACCTATTTTGATACCAAGCCTCAAAGTATTTATTTCTGGAAAAAAAAATAAACCCTCTAATTTTACTGTGTCAAAAAGCATGTTTTTTTTACAAACTCAAAGCTCTTCTTCAGAACAAGTTTAAGGGGCTATCATGTGTTCCCTCAGGTTATTTTCTAGTATGTCTAATATTTTGACTGCAAGGGTCTTGCACAGAAGTTGTCTCTGTCCTTATCTGGATTTTAGATGCTACCAGAGTGTAAATAAAGAATAGTAAAAAAGAATAACTATAAGCAGAAAAAGTAAAAAGAAACAAGGAAAGTATGAGTTTGCTTTAGTGTAGGCAGCAGCATGCCTCCACACTTTCAATTCTCCCGTGGCCAGGTTCCATTTAGCACTTAGACTGCTTTCATACATATATATGTTTTTCCTGAGCTAACAAATATATCTTCTTCTCCTTAAGGACTAATTTTAGCCGTAAATGAACACAAAGATAGCACATGTGAAATATCTGACTTTGGGGGTTGCTGAGCCCTTCGAAACATTTTTAAAAGTACCTTCGATAAGTAGGGGTGAAAAAGCTGGAGCAGTAATGTGACACTGGCAGCAGAGAAGGCTTTGAGGGCCTCATCTCAAAAGGAAGAGTCAGCTAAAATTCCCTGTTGAACTAGTGGGAAAGAACACTAATGAGAAAGAACAAACAAATCCTGCCTGGTTTGCCAGTGTCCTGATTTATGTACTGCATCAGGACTCTCTTTTTGTTTCCTCTCATCTTTCCAGATCTATTGCTGTAGATGAAGAAGATTTCTATAGAAGTGAGCAGCTGGAATTAACCTTGTGCCCATGAATTAAGAGAAAAAAAAAAAACCAAAAAAACAAAAAAAAACCCAAGAAAAAGATAAAAAAGAGAGACAGAATGCAAGAAAGACAAGTGAAACAACATAGTAAGTCAATTGGTTGACTCAGGTCTTTATTAGCCAGAAACCATGGTGATCATTTAGCTGTGGGTATTTGAAATGAAACAAACTAGTCTTCTACAGATGAAAGCACCAAGGAGAGAAAAGCAGCAAGGAAAGCAAATGTTAGTATTATCTAGCCAGTTAAAATGCCTGCCTTATCTGAACATCTACCCAAAGCTTGAAACTAGCTGCATTACAAAAGTGGGAATAGGATTATTTTCACATTTAAAATAGACATAGGTCCCTCTGATTGCATGTGACTGTTCCTGCAGCCGTCTGGCAGTGAGCAGCCACCACCCAAAAATGTAGTGTGAGACCTCAGCCTGACCATGTGGCACATCCAAGCACTGCTACCTCACGTGGTTCCACAACGCTCTGTCATCGTGCCAACTCCACGAGTATTCCTGAGCTGTAAATTGGTTTAAAAACACTCATAAAGATCCGCTTGCATCAAATCAATCAAAATTCATTACCAAGGTAATAAAGGTGTGTTAGAAACTGTCATAGATTTTCTTAATCACTCCCTTGGATTTCCACATCTTTGGTATCCAGACACATTTTCAGCAGCTGAAACCAATATCACTTCCCAATACCTGCGTAAAGTAAGTGAGTGGAGATGGGTCATGAAAAAACACAGAAATATTGCACACTGACTATTCAACAGGCTGCTCCTAGGTTCCAAAACAGCTGGCTAAAACCAGACTCCACGGTGCTGTGCTATACATGAATGTGTATTTAAACGGTGTAGAAAGCCCTGCTTAGAAGAACATGTATACAGGTCCCTCTGAGAGCATGCTGGTGCCAGGGAGTGCTGACCTCACCTCAGCACATGGTGCCTGCACACGTAGCATTTACTAATATTGACACAGGGATGCTCCTATCTTCTTCGTATTTCTCCTGCACCTGGTGGTATTGCTGCTTTCAGCCCTACCCAAGTCAGTAGGAAAAAACTGAAACCAAATCCCCTCCACATTCATGAGTTAGTTCCACTTCTTCCTTTGAATCCAGTCTGGTCACCTTTCCTTGTTAGTGGCAATTGCCTGCAAGCTGCCCAATTTTACTGAGGTCACAATGCTCACAGGATTAGGACAAGCTATGCTTTTCTTTTTGGCCCGACATTCAGCTCCCTTTGCTAGGCAGAGCTGTTTCTAGATGCTAGAGTTAGTACAAGAAACCTGGAGATGAGAAGAGGAGTCTAGAAATGGTGAGTGAGTTTGGGGTGGCACTCAAAAATGGGGAGGAATATGAATACGGAAAAGGACAAGAGATAGGGAAGAGTTACCGTGAGAGAGGGGTGTATAGGAACAAGCAAAGAAGTCATTGTTTGAGGAGTGTAGAGCTACATGTCTTTCTGAGAACAACAGGAAACTGATTACCTGTGCTCAAAGTCAGGAGTGCATGGTGAGAGCTGGGGAAGGTTTACATGGCTTGGGATGGGAGGCTGAGAAAAAACAGCAGAGCAAAGCAACAGAGAGAAACTGAGTTCCTGGCTCTTATAGGCTCTTGGCATAGACCAAGACACATTATTTAGCCTTCTCATTACTTTCCTGCTTCTGATGTCCCTATTTTGTGGAGTTGTTGGGCCAAGAAATATTCATCAAAGACTATGAGGCCTTCAAAGGGCTTGGATGATAAGACTCATACACACAGCAACATAGGTAAGTCCTGTCTTTCCACAGCTCCTGTGGGTCAGTACCTGTCTCTGAGGAGGAGACAGAGGCCCATGGCCCTCATGTCCTGGCTAACATATCTGGAGCTTGTAGCCCAGGAAGAAGACGCTAAGATGATCAGAATGGAAATCTTCAATTCTGAGGACCTAACCTGGCTCTGGAATTCTGGAATTAAAATAGCAGAAGATAGGGCATTTAATACGTTTTTCTATCTCTAGACAGTGGGGAAGAGTACATGAGTCTGAGCATGAATAAATTTGTGCAAAGGGACTTTGCAATTGTGAGTAGGTTCTGGGACAAAGCAGTAATGCCTTGGGGAGAGTTTTACATGTTTAGAGAAGAAAAGGCAGGCAAGAAAGGAGAATGTGTCTGAGAGAAGGAAGTAATCATCATTTCTGTGGCTATGGAAAGGGATTATGTGAGAATTTTGGTAATAAAGGAGATAGGGTAAGAAAGAGAGCGGAGTGGGGTAGAGAGGGAGTGAGCAGAGGGAGCCACAAAATGGGAACATGAAAACAGAAAAAGAGTTCTCTGAAAGGAGGGCAAAGTGTTGAAAAACACTGGGGAAAAAAAGAGAAAGGAGAAAGGTAAGATAGGAAAAGAAAAAAAGAACAAACGGCAATTACTTCTGCATTGGATAGAAAAAAAATGACCTTAAGGAAAAAATTAATTAGAAGGTATCTGCAAAGATTAAAGATAATGAGAAAAAAAAAGAACAGAACAGAATGAAGTAGCAAAGAGAAAGAGGGAGACAAAGTACATGTAAAAGAAGTTTTTAATTAGCACAAAAGATAAAGATATCTACAGAAAAAAAAAGCATATGGATGAAATATCAGGCACTCATTTATGTAGGTCCCTTCAGGCTCAGATTTTTATGCCTCTTTTTCGCTACCGACATTTTAAAGTTGAACCCAATTCTCCCCTCTTGGTCGTTCTGACCATTTTATTCCCCTTGTGACTATACCATTACTTCAGTAATACAGAATGATGTAATACACATTTTCCACATTTGTGTTTATGTTTTTGCTCATTTTTATCATTGTTTTCTTCTGACACTGATTTCCTCATTAAAGCAAATTTTTTTTATCTATACTGACTGTGTGTTTCTGGATGACAACTTCTCTTTTATCTGGGGAATATATTTTGGTAGAACTGTTGGTACCCAGTCACTGTGCATTTGCACTGCAACTCTTAGCATCACTTACCACATGTACCTCTCAAGGAATGACACCAACGCTATTTCTAAGGAAATAGCAGTGGTGAAAACTTATTCAGGCTACATTTGCCATGAGTTTTTTCATGGACAATGTGGTTTATGAATACTATTGCAGTTATTTTTCCACACAGATGACTCCTATGAATTAGCTTTTGTCAAACAATCACAGAGCCATAAGTTCCCATTCCAGTCCCTGACACCAGCACAATCTGTAAATTTGAACTCTTCATTAAAGAAATTGGATTATAAAATACATCTGTCTTGAAAAGAGGTTTAGTTAATGGTGGTAAAATATAACGAAAATCTGAAAGCTCTGATGACTTTTTTTTTCTGTTTTGAAAAACTTGACATGCTGTTTTGTATTGTAGCTTTCTTTGATTCCCTGCTCTTGTTAGGGAAGCTAGTGTAATAAGGGAGGAAGAAGGCTGGATAATAATCCTGCCTTTAGCATCTGGATGGCAGCATAGATTTAAACACAGTTTTAAAAGGGTACCACAAGTTTGCTGTGTGGTTGTTTGTTATGCTTTTCCAGGCTCTGAATGAATTTGATATGCACTGTGAAAAATTTCTAAAGTAAACTTTGCATGGAAGGGTATAATGAAGGGACCATTTGTCCCATCTCATTAAACCAAATGGGAAACCTGGGATCATAATTCTGTGAATTTTATAAGTTGTAACTTAAGGGATGACTCCAGAATGGGCAGGTGCACTTGCACAGATTTTGATCTAGCTGGCACAGGAGGAAAAGCGGTGGAGATGTGATAGTCCAGACCTCAGCACTAAATAGGTCCTGGAAACTTTTTCCAGCTC
The DNA here is from genome assembly GCA_013398115.1 of Falcunculus frontatus. Taxonomy (NCBI): domain Eukaryota; kingdom Metazoa; phylum Chordata; class Aves; order Passeriformes; genus Falcunculus; species Falcunculus frontatus. Next base: position 253,977 of record VZRV01009523.1, on the reverse strand, counting down.
ATAGCAAAGCTCCTGTCACCTTGTCTTCACTGCTTGGGTCCTGCAGGTAATTACACGTGGAAGAGGAGCTGTAACTAGCCATGAATAGAAGACAGGATTTCCAAATGGCCAGGCCATTCCCAGTGTTCTTTTCCCCCCCATGCTCAGAGGCAGTGAATGGCGCTATCCTGAAGCGTGTATCATGCAGAGCAGGCTCTGCTTCTACCTGGGCAGGTTTTAACAAAAACAGGGCACCTTGGACTTCAGCTATGAGAAGTGCTGAGCATGCATGCTCATGCAATTCCATGCTTTTTACTTGGGGCAGAAGGTTCTGCTCCCTTGGCAGGATCACCCAACATCATGGAAAGACCTTGGCTGTGAAACCTTCTGCTACCACTAGCAACCTTCTTATGTGATGATCCTGGAGCTTTCTTCCATACAGGTTCAATATCTAAACTATGCCCTCCAAACAGAAGAGGAAGGAGACCCAGGACTGCAGTGAACTTGGACAAAGCTTACAAGGAGTGTTCTGTTCTGAGTAAGAGGACCATGGAGTGGAGGGTAGACGGGAAGGAAAGCGAAAGCTCCAACCAGCCAGCTCACGGTTCAGATTTTGAAGCATTATCAGCCGAAAGAATAGCCTGGGAATACAACCTTTCATCAAACAACATGGTTTCAGGCCTCTTTGCCAAACCACAGTCGATGGTTGGCCTGTTTGGAAGGGTATAATTTCTTTCTCCACTTGTAGGCTTGTTCTGTGTGGGACTGGTGAGAAGGGCAAATATACTAGAGGGTGAAAATGAGCGTTCAATCCTGCAGGAGATAGGTGCTCCTTCTGTCAAGGGTGTAATTACCGACAGTAGTAAATACTGTTAGATTTGCAAAATATGAACTTGCTTATCATCACCATAGATAAGATGACACATGAAAGCTATTTGAAGACTGAAGTCAGTCTGTAGAAGTAGTTCTGCATGTCACACAGACAACAGCCTTATACATACACACATAATACATCCCATTAAGCTAAAGGAAAGAAATTACTGTTTTCCCATTTCCACTCTTCTGTGTAATTATATTTCTGTATAAAGGGACAGCAGGTAGAGTGAAAAACAAGTGTAGTTGGTTTCACATGTGCGCACACGTGTATATTCTCTGTGTGTGTATGTATACAAAGGGTTCTACTACAATAAAGCCAGCCTGGCCAAACTGTTTATCTTCTCTGGGAGATTTCGTATTAAGTCTTGTGTTCTTACCAGCCTCACAATGATCTCAGATAAGGAAACTGCACCTCTGTGAACAGAACAGAAGAAAATCTATTGTTCCGATGTTTATCTATTTGCATATTTGGAAAGAAGTGTGACCTCATTCTCCATTCATTGCCCTGTTTTATTCTTCAGTTTATCTCTGAATATATTTTCTTTGACCATCTCTCTGATGCAGATTACTTAATCTTAATGAGTGGAAACTCAGTAGTTATTATTAAAACTGTTTAAGCAATGTAAGGTTTCATTTTCTTGTGTAGGCTCCTCTTATTCTTAATTGTAGTGATCTCATTCCCTAAAGTGTCTGTGCTTCCATTATTAACTCCTATTAATAAATTGTGTTAATAATATAGCATACAAGTCCCAGTCTGAGCTGAAACACTGCAAAACAAACCCAGACAGGGAGGAAACAGTCCTCAGGTCTTGTTTTAAGAGGAAGCAGAAGTATTTAATTTAAAAGTAAAGCCAAAGACAATATTGCACTGGATTCTCCATTTTCCTGACACCTTACTCTTCTAGTCCTACCAAGAAGCTCTAAGCATGCCCCGAATAAATGCCAGGGAGACCCTGCTTTGAAAGGCTGACACACTTGTGGCATCAATTGAGAGTTAAGGTCAGACTGCCCCTGAGCAGTGCCATGCCATACCTGGAATCCTGACTGTGGGATCTTCAGCTGAAAAAAATTGTTAAGTCTGCCCTGAATTTCTCAAAGCTCACTACAGAGCTGCACAAACTCATAGAGTTGCAAAACATAAACAGCAATTAAACCGTAAGGGTCTGAATCAAACTGTCACTGCCATGCTGTTGTAGATAAGCACTGCTGCAGCAAGAGGCATCACCGAGCCAGCATCACCTTACTGCAGCTGATATAAAAATATTACTGCATATGGGAACCGCACTATGGAGCTGCTTGTGGAGTCCTCATGCAATGTGAGGAAAAGAGAGGAGGGGAAAGAGGAAAGAAGCTTGGAAGCGGCTACAAGCTCACTGCCATCCAGTCATGCCTTAGGCCTCCATCCAGATTTACACGACTGGGCACAGAGGCAGGCAGAGCTTGCACCATGGGCAAGGAAAGGAGTGCTGGGCTTTGTCCTGTAGCTCCTTGAGCTCTCCAGCCCCACAGGGCAGCCTGGCCGGGGGCATAGACTAGGGCAGGAAAGAGGCATTGAAGTGTCCAGGTGACACAGTATCAGAAGGAAAGCTGTGCATAAATCCTCATGAAGTGTGGACTAAGTCTTTTGCTTCACTAGGACATAAATAATTCTGTAAATAATTGTTCCTAAAATTAATGTTTTGGGTTTTTTCCCTGTATTAGCCTTCCAGTTCTAAATATGTAGGTTGACCACTTCAGCATGTTGGTTTTTTGTAGGGCATTTGGTAGTGCCTATTTTTCCCACGCTTGTTGTGAGGACTTGAGCCTGCATTTCAATTTTAAGCAGCATTTTCTCAACATCTGACCCTTCCAGCATTGCTGCTGGTGATGCTGGGCAGACAGAAGCAGGGACTGATCCCATGTAGAGTTACTGTGGGGCAGCTGAGAGAGCCCTTGTTGAGCTCAAAGCTCAGCTGATGCTTCTTGCCAGGGAAGGGCCTCCCCGCCATGTCTCGGGGAGCCTGGCTGGACATGTCCTGGGGGATGTGTTATCAGCACAGTGCCTCTGCTTCCACTTCTGGCAGAGTACAGCAAGGACAGGGATGAGCAAAATGCCAGAGTCTGTGCCTGGTGCAGAGATGATCCTCTTGGCTCTCCTACTAAATATTTCATTTGAAACAAGTTTGGGGCTCAGCCAGACTGGCTCCAGAGTCCTTGAATACAGCCTGCATGAGGGAGATGACAAGCTCAGCTTAGCTTAGTTTGGCTCAGCTCATGCTTTCCAGATCAGCTCAGCTCGGCTCAGCTCATGCCTCCTAGACAGCACTTGCCACCCCAGCTCATTGGGAGTGAGGAATATGCAAGCAAGGGACTGCTTGCTAGCTTTAGTGGTGTTCCTAATAAGGCATTTCCTTCTTTTGTGTCAGCTGTTGTTTCCCCTGCTAGGTCTTTTTCCCCTCCCCTATAGCTTTTCTAGTTTGCTTCCTCCTGAGGCTTTAATAAGAAATGAGGCTGAGGGAGGCAGAAGCAAGAACAATTGCACAGAAAGGATATCAGGTATCTGAATTCCTCCTGTGTAGATAAGCGCTTCTTAGCAAATATGGTCAAAAACGTTTGGTGGAAGCAGCTTTATGTTAGATAGTATCAGCTTGTTATAACTGGGACATTTTGCAGGAAATATTGATTATAATGATATTTCACTTTGAACAAAATGGAAAGTAATTAAGCCACTTTCTCACTTTCTGTAAGGCAATGTTTTGAAATGACAAGCTGATCAGAGTGGAACCCCTTGGCTCCATTTTGGAGTGCTATTCACTGCAAATTTTCCTTTTAAATGAAAAATTGTAACTGACAAACGTCAAAACAGAAAGTAACATTTTAATTAAAAACATTTGTAGGGAAGATTCTGAAAATAAACATTCTGTTCTGATCTAATATGGAAAGATTCAAAATCCTGGACTGTCTCTGAGACAGAAATTCTGGCTCCTGCACAGCTCTGATAATATCCAGAGCTCAAGCAAAGCATTGATCCTGGATTCCTTGACCAGCAAAACTGCTTTTGTCTGTGTGTGTGTGTTTTCTGCAGATGGCTTCCATCCCTCTTTATTGTAGCAGTTCCTAATATTAGCCAAAAATATCTGCACAAAAGCCTCTGTTATGTCTCTGGGCTTGAATTCTGGCCAATGTTACATATATGGAGAATAGAAACTCAGTATCTTGAATGGCTATCTTTTGCATTATACTGACAGAGCCCGAGCTGGATAAAATGCAGTGTGCAAACTGAAATTGAATGAGCCATAAAGACTGAAATTATTCATTTGGGAAGTATGTTCTGAGTGTCACCGACACCTTAGAGATCAGGGAAAAATAAATAAAAGCATTTTCTCTTTTGTTATTAGTTTGTATCTTTGCTTACTGAACTGTGTGCTGGGAAGCCAGAAAGGTCCTGCAAGGGGCAGAGAATGTAAAATTTCCATTATGCTGTTGCTCTGTGGCAGCATTTGGTATAGGTGAAGTGCCTTCTAAAAGCAGCCTCTGCACAGGGCATGCAAAATATGAAGCAGCTTGCAAGCTACGTGGCTTTGCCTCTCATTACTGCAGAAATAAAACTTCTTTTTAGACATTGCCACAAAAACAGGGGTTCCAGATGCAGTTTTGTATTACAGACTGGCAACAACAAAGATATGCGTTTTCTAGAAGTGCCATTTTCCATTCCAATAACCCTATTAAATTCCATAGCTATATGTGTTCCTTATTTTAGGATTAATATATCTGATAAGAGGACTGCTTGCCCAAATCCTCTGCAGTGCTAGGGGAGAAAGAATGCAGGTTTTTAGAGTACGATGTCAATTTAAGTACTTAGGTTTTTCTAAGCTATATGCATTTTTTAAAAACCTCTACCTAGTAGTCACCAATTACTTTCCGTTGCCTGTAGTTCATAGGGCAGGAGAATATACAGCTTGAGAAAACAAAGCTGAAACCATTTATTTATTGTTCTACAGATTTTTGCTGCCTTTCCTTACAATACAAGGAGGTTTCCCATGGCATATGTCTCAATAACCTCTGCTAAGCCATGCAGGAGTGCTGGTGTGCTGCTCTCAGCAATAGCGCAGCCTGGTCAGCACACAGCTTCCCCAAATGGCTGGGTGCCCCAGCACCACGGGATGTGGCTGTTGATCGGTGATCCCCAGACCTCCAAAGCTGTCCTTGCAGTGCAATCAGGTGCCTCTTGCTGCAGCCCAGGCAGTGGGATGTGGCTAAAGGGCTGTCAGGGCTCAGGCACTGCACTGGTGTGCTAGTGATGGTTACAAATTACAGCAAACCCTATGTGGTATTCGGAGCATGTGCAAGCTCCAGTTGGGAGATTCTCATCCCTTTTGTTCAGCTAAGCCCAGGGGATCCTGGATCATGCAAAGGACTGCAGAGTTTAAAGTATTTTCATATCTCTGGATTATGTTTGGAAGAGAACGGTCTCATGCTGAAAGCTTCAAACCAGCACAGAGGAGGGCAGTTTGGGCCATGCAGCAGGAGGAGATTTGGCCTTAGAATCACACCCACAAGCCCCAGAGAGAGCCCTGTGCTCTGTCCAGGTTCCCCCTGTCTGGGAGAGGCTGCAGGAAGGGATGGCACAAGACAGGTTCTCAGACATAACGTTTCCAGCACACTGTAGTGACAGGGAATTTTTCTCTGTCATGGGATCACCACAGCAGCCCCTGTTCCACCCACCCTTATCATTACCGAAACAATGGATGGCATATCTTGCCTGCTATTGTCTGGGTGGCAAATACACTTCAGGAAGGGAATGAAAGGTGGGTGTGAAAAAGCTTGACTGCTATAATTGTCTCTTATTAGCTTAAACATTTCTCCTCCTTTTCTGCACGTTGATCCAGACTAAAGACAAGGGAGTGAGTAAAGATGTTATCTAGGGTTGGTTCACCTCCTTGTTTTGTGTCTTGTTTGTTGTTTAAATTTCTATTTTTTAAATTGGAAATGAATATTTATACTATCCAGTGTCAATTGTAGTTTTAATGAATCAAAATCCTTCAATGCTTTTATCCTCGTTTTAATTTCCATCAGTCCCTAGGAAGCTCCCCTCAACAGGCTAAATGCTTAGATTTAAATGCCATTTCCTTGTTCACAAAAGCAATGATTTCTTATGTGATTCGTGTCACTGGGAAAAGCAACATAATTCTTGGGAGGGATACGATCTCGTAGGTTAGGTTATATTAGTCTTGAGTTATCACATTAATCTTATTATTCTGTGTAGGTTCCTCATCTTTTTTTTATGTTTTCATCATATTCCACTGAAGACTTTGATGTACATTCAGAAGCAGATTGAACCGTGGCAAACAGTTTCCCTCTCTAGCTTCTGCTTTGCCCTTTTCTGGGAAATGTCTGCCCCCGCAATGTGGACTGTGGGGCTTCTCCTAAATCCATACAGTTAACTGCCAGGCTAATTAAAGGAGATTTTAAACTGTTTTGATTCATGGCAACATGCTGCCCTGCAAAATGGAATGATCAAGAGGTGTCTCAAAAGCCACCCAGCTACCTCAGCTACAGGGACAGCAGCTTTCAGGAGGTGACAGAGTGGACAATGAGGGAGTAGAGATCACTTCAGCAGAAGGACTTCAATCTGACAGTAAATGTGTGGCAAGATCCTTAAAACTTCCCAAGGAAAAAAGTTACAGCAAAATATCAATATACTTGTTCCCCCATCAATGTAATGTTTCTTTCCCCCATGTGACTGCACAAGTTCTTGGTCTGATGACAAGGATGGTGTTGAAAGCTTAAGCTATCTTCAGCTCTTTCTAGAATTTTCCAATAACATTCCAGTATAAAATCCAAAGGAGGGATAGCAGCATTTTCTGTCATATTTAGCTGCCGTGAAATTGTGTGACACCAAAGCACAGGAAGGAAAACAAAATCTTGAAAGCTGATAATCCCTGCACTTTGTTGGTTACAGAAAAGCCAGGTTAATCCTAAAATATTGCTGCTGTTTCTGGTGCTGACATACCATCTGCTCTTCTTCATGCTAGACTTGACCGGATATGAACTTTAAAGCCCTTCTTGTAGATGACACTTACTTGTGTCTTCAGACATTTTACCTTCATGTAAACATGCTTTTGCTTTCCCTTGTAGTAACCCATTTGCTTTAACGATGTGGTAATTACCAGCAGCAGCAGCAGAAGACACCCAGGGGTTGAATTCTTTCTGGAAGGCTTTTGGTGGAGCCTGATGCTAGTTCTCAGGTGCAGCAGTGTGCTCTCCTGCTGGTTTGGCAGTGTGCTTGCCTTGTTCCCAAGTGGTAGACAGAACAAAGACTGCTTAATTTTGGCAGCTATGAATAGGAATGGGTAAAAAGTCTTGTTGCAAATTGGCTAATGTGCTTAGAGAAGCTGCCCCAAGAACTGATGGGTAAATCCCCTGCAGTGGGTTGCCTTTTAACAGAAAGTTGTATGAGGATAGCGCGGTGCCATTTCAAACAAAAGCTAATATTAACCCTAGACAGACTGCAAGTAACCCAAAAATTACTCTATTTCTACAGTAGGACATGTTTTGAATGCAGCTGCCTGACCAAACTGTAATGGAATTTAAAAAAATTTTTTTGACTTAAAGGAAGTAAAATTACTTTCTGAGATCAGTACTGCACCTTGGCTTTAGAAAGCATCTTAGTTTTGAAATTTTCTATAGCAATGAAACAATTTATTTAAACTCCTTCTAGCAACCCACAACCCAATTTTCCTTTCTCATCACAAGTGTTTATGACGAACACATCATCCAGGATTTTTCTGTGAATGCAGACATGAATACAGCTTCCCTAAGTAATGGGATTGCCTGTTTTATGCCAGATACACATTTAACACATACATTTGTAATGCAATTATTGATGCAAAAAAAAAACCAAAAAAACTACTAGAAGAAGAAGAAGAAGAACCCCAGAAGAAACTAATTTTCAGTCACTGATAGGCTAGAAGGATTCATGTACACTAGGAGGAACTAGTGCAACAAATAGAAAATGTAAACTGTGACAGTATTCCTTGATTTATCAAAATTACGGGAGTAAGTCTGTATGCCAAAAATAGACTGGTTTGAAGCTGTATTAAACCACAATATTTTAAATAAACATAAATACAACTGTGTGCAGAAATTATGTTAAAAGAGCAGTTTTAAGATTGCAGAGTCACTTTGCCAAAAAATCAGGAAATATCAGAATTCGGGTGATTATCAGGAGATAAATGTCCACTCCACCGTGTCTATGCATCATGGCATAGTTTTTAATGACACAGTTGCATACAGATTTTTTCCAGAGGACCATACACCATTCATCATGCAGGATAGATGCTGCTCACTTAATCAGCAGTTATTCAGTCTCTTGTTTACTCCATATTACGCAGCTGAGAGGACTCAATCCTTATTTGCTGCACACTATTCAAACCCTTCTCTAAAGACAGAATTTTCAGTTGCCTCCTGGGATTTTCTATTGAGCTCATCCCTGTGGTATCTGAGCACTTTGCAATGAATGCATTTATTTATACAAGACCCTTGTGAGAATGAGAGATATTATTAGCCCTATTTTACAGATTCACAGACAAAATTCTGCTTTTCCAGTCTAAGGCACCTATGGCCAGATTTTTCCAGTGTGCTCAGCTTTATCTGTTTAAAGCAGATTTCGGGTCCTATTGAACTCAGTTGCAGCTGGAATACACAGCATTTCAGGAAATCAGGCTCCAGAGTATGAAGTCAGACACCCAGAATATAAAACACAGAGAATTTCTTTCTGTTTAGAGAATGTTTGCTTTTTTGCTGTTCTTGATTTCTTATCTGATCCACTCCTTCTCCCTGACCCCTTCCCCTGTCCCTGACTGCTGCCCTGTCTCCTCTCAGGCCCAGTGAGGGGAACCAGGCTCAGGCATGGCCATGACTGGGCAATGCAAAAGGCAGAATTCAGAAGGTGGACAGCAAGAAGGGATTTGAAGGGAGGGTTTAGAAACTTTGTCTGGGTGGGTAGGTGTGGTGCTAGAAAAGCCAGTGCTCAGCTGGAGTTGATACTTGTGAGGGATATCAAGGAAGACGATAGAAGCTTCTGTGCTACTTAGCAGTAAAAGGATGAACAAGAAACATGTGGACCCACCGCTGAATGGGGCAGGCGATTTAGTGAAAGGAGACAAATCAGCCTGGATATAAGAAAAAGTATTTCCCCGTGTGAAGAGTCAGGCTGTGGAGGTGGTTGCTGAGAGAGGCTGAGCAGGCTCAATCCTTGGAAGTTTTGAAGGAGGTTAAATGGATACAGCCGAGATAAGCTTGATCTGACTTCTTGACTGACGCTGCTGTCAGTCCTGACTCAGCAGGAGTTTGGACTAAGGAAATTCCTAGTGTCTTTCCCACAGAATTACGCTGCAGTTTCATCTCCACTCTATTTAACAAGCATGTTTTTCCCAAAAACCAAAAACTCATCTAAGATTTTGCTTTGGGTTTTTTAACATTTGAACTACAGTACCTTTTCAGAAACTTAACTGCAAGAATCACACTTTAGTCCTGGGCTGGCTCATGTCCAGTGGGGCAGATATTTAGCATTTACTTAAATTTTCCCTGTACATATGAACTGAGAGATTCTCTTCTCTTGCAAGGGGCTACAAGGATGTGAAATTTGGGAATTTTATTTGTGGGAAGAGGAATATTACATTCCTGACATGAGGATCACAGTTTCTTTAAAATAGGAGGATGCACATACTTCTCAAATTAAGGTTGGGAGAAGGTGCCAAAAAAAAAGTGAAAAAAAAAAATGTTCTCCCCTAACCTCAGATAAAGACTAATCATATTTACCACAAATAAAAAAAAACACTAACTGCCACCACCACCGTAAGAAATACTTCCACTAAACAGCTGTAGTCTCACAAAATAGTAAGTAATCCAGCTTAAAAAACTACCTGGTGTTGAGAAGAGTTAAAATACATCATGATCTACAAGTCACCTGGGACAAGGGGTTTTGTAGGAATCTTTCTGCACATTGCTTTCCCATGATAAAGATACAGCAAGCAGGAAACACACTGCCAGAAAAGAATAACAAATCCAAACCCGCCTCAGCGGCGGTTCTCTTGAGTGCACAGCCTGAAGTATCTCCTTGTTCTCACAGAAACATTTCTGCATATTCTCTTTTTGTGTGCAGTACTGTGGATCAAATGAAAATAAGAAAAGTCCTTAAGAATTTTTCCATCTATAAACGGATTCCTGAAATTTCAAAGCGCGTTGCCAATAAAGATGTAGTTTAAAGGTTTGAAAATACAAAACATTGCATAAGTGTAAAGCTGTACCCTATCAATTCCTTGCTCATTTTCTTTCAACCAACCGAATGGTTTTAAGCTTCTGTGAGGGCAGAGGATGTGTTATTTCTGTATGAGTGCAATTTACTTTAGCTATGTATACATAAACATACACACACCCAAACACATGTGAAGAAGCAATTACACTAAACTAAGAGAAGGCACATTTACCTGAGGAACACATTAGTGCAGACAGATTTCCATCATTAACTAAGTCAATTTTAAACCCATGAAGGTTTTTCAGCCTTCACTAGATGCAGTAACATAAATATTATTTCCTTAGTTGAATCCTTATTGAGGTCAATGCTGAAATCCATATCAGGCAGTTACCATATCTGCCACTTCCAGAGTGGAGGTCTGCAGAACCACTGTCAGAGCCGGGAAGCTGAAATCTTCCTGTAGAGTCAAGAACCTATACAACCTCTGTCCACCCCTCTCCTAACATTAACATTTTTTAACATGAGCAGTTGCGGGGCAGGGCTCCCAAAGTGGATGTACATGTGAGTCCAATGAGATTGTGGGGATCTGGATGGGGCTGCTAAACCTCAGTTGCTCATCAAAAAACCAAAGCATTCAAGTTGTGGGCAATAAAATCTTCACCAACGCCCTCAGGTTTTAACATCTACAGCTCTGGTCACCATGAGCAGTGATGGTGCCCTTTCTAGCCCCATGCCGCCCAAAGGAAATAAGTTGGGAGACCACTTCGTTCCTTTCTCAGATGGATTCACAATTTCCTGCTGAGCTGTGCCCTGCAACACAACTGAAGTTCAGCCAGGAGATGAATGAATGAATGCCTAGATGTCACAGCAGGCTTAATCCCTGTAACTTTAATTTCCTTTACCTTTATAGACTGGCAAAAGGAAGATGTAACTTTTAAATTTTTTTTAAGGGAATGAATCCTATGGCTGTAGGGGATGGCCTTCATTGAAGTAACTTTCTATTTACTATCAAAAAAAAGAAAGCTTTAGGTTTATTGGAATCATTCAGTGAAAAAGCACAGAAAAAACAGGTCATCCTTCTATCTCTCATTTCCTCTGCTTCTTTTCTACCCCCTCATATGGTTTGAAGGGACTTTTTGACATCTGCTCTTCAATTTGGGGCTGGTTTTGGCACTAATTTTTAGTTTCACTGGGAGCATTGGAACTCTTGAATAGCATTTCTCTTATCTTCACCACACCAAGTAGTTACTGCTACAAAAGGAGCGAGAGATAGAGAGAGGCACCTGGTATTTCCCAGCTGAGGCAACTGCTACTACTCACCTGCTTTTTGTACTGAACACTGAGTCATGCATTAGGGTCAAACAAGATTTAGTTTTCTGAGTTGGAAGACATAAATAAAAATTGAGAACAAAAAGACAGTAGTCATTGTCAGTCAGTTGGTACCTAGTGAATTATATTCTTGAGTTAGCAGGGCTTCATATGTTCACTGAGCAACTTTTTTCCTAAGCACAGTTGCTCCTGGACACATCTATGATGGTACTAATTCTATGATTATAACCCTCTCTACCTCTTAAGCCCCTTCAGTTCCAGCTTGATAATTTTGCATCTTTAGAGAAACCCAAGAAAAAGATCTCTTTTTCACAAGAAGGAAGCATCGTGTGCATTGTGAGAGTCTCACTGACATGTGGCTCCTTAAACCTGTGGCGTCATAGTCAGTTTATGATTTTGGGGGGGACATGCTCATAATATTTCAGACCTTGCTGATGACTTGGTATAGTCATTTTTTGGGAGTTTTCATTGCCAAAGTGCAATGAAAAAAGGAAAACATTTAAGGAACAATTATCTGCTACAATGCTGTTTATGGCTCCACTTGGCCCAAGGCCGTCAAACCACGGACAGGGCTGGTGTGAGATGTTGCTGCAAAGATGAAGGGGCTGGAAAGTTGTCTGGCTCTGTGCTCCCACAGAGCTGAAGGTGGGGAAGAGAAATGAAAATGGCCAGGCTAGGAAGGTTTCTTTAAATGGGAGGTGAAAAGCTGAGGAAAGTTTATAGGTGGAGGCTGTGCAGTGAAGGGAAGAAAGATGCACAGTAGTTTTCAGTGGTAATCTTGTTCTTCGTTTTTTTAACAAACTTCTTTGTTCAGTTCAGAAGAAAAGATGAATAAGAGGGGGCAGCGTGGTAGTATAGAAAGCAGGGAATGCTAGAGAAAAGGTAAATCAGTTATGCCTACTTCCTGTAGTACAAACATACAAGATAATAGGATATTGGAAACGTGTCTGTCAAAGCAAAGAAGCCAGGGAGAAAGGCCAAATACAAGTGAGAGTTACCTATTTCTGGGTTCAATACCCATAACAGGCATTCATGAACAAGCCTAGACTGTTATTTTTAAGGTCTGCAACACAGTTATTGCACACCACATTGATGCCAGGGCAGAGGTGACTGGGCTTTGTAAAGGGACGAAAGTGCACCAACTCAAGGTGACAACTCAGTTGTCTAGATCCATTCAAACAAGCTACAATGGCAAAGAGGATATGAATGACATCTTGGTAATGTGGTAATCCAAGGCGCCTCTACCAGTTCTTGCAAGTAGTGGGAGGCCCTTGGGCCTCGGCTTTGTGAGAAGTGTGTGCTTCAAGGGGGGGGCTGCTGTGGAAGCTGGAAACCACCCTGTGCAGTCAGCAATCCCACAGATCCCCGGGAAAGGCTGTTCTTGGGCAGAGAAGAAAAAAGGTCCTAACCATGCAACAGGGAGGGCAGAAAGCTTGCTTGGGCTTGGGCTTTATCTCCATGCTGCCTCATGCATCAATACAGCTCTTACAGGATGCATCCTGCGGCTTCCACAAAGTCCTTGTCCAGTTTGGCAACAGCAGCTGACAAAGTGCAGAGGGCTGTTGGGAAGTTACTGCTTCTGCAGACCCTTGATCTGAAGGGAAGTGAGTGAGATGCTGCCCAGAGGGCCTGAAAGGGAGTAGAAGTTTATAGAGATGACATTTCACTTTATGGGAAGCAAAAGGAAGGACATGATGTAATCACTTCTGGATATTATCTTAAGGGCTCCTGGACTCCAGTGGAATGTAGGAAAACATAGACTGTCAGAAGTGAGGTACTGGCATTTAAAGTATATCACTGCTGAATCTGCCTGGGGAGAAGACCAGCACAGGCACTATTTTTGGAAAACCTTCATCTGAGCTTTAGGATGTTCTTGAAATGGACACTCAGAGAAATAGAGCTCAGAAATTATGCTACTTGGGAGCTTTGATTGGAATAAATTACAATCAGGAACATTATCTTTTGTAAAACAAGTTCTTTTTGGTTCAAACCCCTTCTGCTCCTTGTGAAGCATCAGAGGGCAGTAGAATTACTTTGGTGTAAAGTTATTTATTTCCAGACTTCTGGTAGGCTGCAGTGAATTATAGTTACTGAACCAGCTTTTATCTAAGGTTCCTGCAACTGAGCAATTAACTTTCTGACTTTTACACTAAAGCAATTCATGTAAACAGATTGTGGTTATGAAGCAAAATGTTTAGCAAGTCATAAATTGTGAATCAGTTGTTGATTTGTCCTTTTAAAATTTTTTTTAATTTTTTTTTCTTTGTTTTCTGAACAAAACATAAATTTTCTGTCTGTAGTGGAATTTTTTTTTTTTTTCTAATGTACTGAAATGTGCATATCTTTGGGATGTAGAAGAACCACCAGAAAGAGTCTCAACCCCTGACAGTTTTCCATGAGGGGTGAAAGGATTCCTCTAAGGAACAGGCATTTGGGGAATCGCTACAAACAAGATTCCACTGGTTATGATGGAATATAAATTTATAAGCAGGAAAAGATTACTTTGCATTTACCACAAATAAGAAAATGTGGCTGTGCAGTTAATGTGAGGTAGGTCAGGCTACATAAATTAATCTCCTTTCTTATCCTTCCTACTTCAGTGAGTAACCAAGCCTACAGGATAAGTAATGCTTCTCCTTTGTATGATGATACTTCCAATCCTTTGTCCTTGCTTTGCAGAGCTCAATAGTATTGCTACATAAAGTATCATCAATATTACAGAAGCTTGCCCGTTCTGAATAGATGGGACACCTTCAGAGTCCCTGCAGATACGGGCCTTGTTTAATTTAGACTTTGGTTCACAGCTGCAAGAGCTACCTCGATGGTGACTTCTAGAGAATTGTAACATGCCTATTGACTTCCTCTAAGACTAGTCCTCGCACCTTCCCCAGAAGACATTGCACTCTGAAGATTATGGAGCAGAACATGAGAAAAAGGACTTCTCTGACTCCTTTGACTGCTTAATAATTAACTATATGACCTCTGTTCAGAAGAAAAGCCAAGCTAATTAAAGCATACTTCAACAGATTGTATTGCCTATAATATAACTATGATGTATAATGTAAATCTAGGAAATATGAAGATTGAGTGTGGATAAAATGTTCCGTTGTACACCATCACAAGGATTATAAGAGCACTTCTTTGCAAATGTCTTCACTCATTCATTTTATGGCACTTTGCATCACTACGTAATCACGTATAATTGTTTGAAAAAACACTTAGACTTCTGGCCCCTTGGGGTGCAACTGAGAGAGAGACAAACAGAGAGAGACAAAAAACGGTCAGTGTTTGAGTAAGGACTGAAATTTTCTGCAGTAGTACAGCATGTTCCCTGGAAGTGGAAGTGTTTCTGCAATAGCTCCCTCAGGAGGGCTCATCTCAGTGATCTACATCCTACATACTTTCATTCCAAATTATGTAGTTTTAATCTAAACTTGAAACCTTTTCTGCCACCTATTGCTTTTGCATCATTGTTGTCCTGGTATCTGAAAAACAATGCTTGCGATAAATTAAAACTCAGAAATGTCTTCTATCAAGCTTCTGAAAGTAATTTTAGAAAAAAAATCACAATTTCAAAGGGAGTAACACAAGTGCTGTTATCTCCATTTTCAAGGTAGAAATGTGGAAGAAAAAGTGGAATTAGGTTTCTCTGGGTGCAGGGCTGTAACAGGACTGAGGATGGTCTGGTGTTGTTGAATCCTACTTTGGCTTAGAACAACAGCCATGCTCTTAAACTCTCTTGTGAGTTTATACATTGTCTTCATGGCAGGTTGGGCTTTTTTTGCTTTAGGTACTCTTACATGCACAGAATTGCCTTTCTGTGATGGTCAGCTGAAGCCTTTTGGCAATTAACTGAAAAGTTAGCATAGGAAAAGAAGATAGAGTCCTTTTTCTTTACGAATCTTTTCACAGGTGTGGACCATCTCATTAGTTAACTTTGTTATTTGACAGTTGTGAAAAGTGTCATGAGGTCTGAATGACTGCAATTACTACTCACCTTGTTCTCTGTGCCTTGACTCAAATGCCTTTAGGTAATTTGCAAAATCCAGAGATAAAGGCTGATATGCAAACATCATTCCTGAGACAAATGGCAACAAATGTTCTGTATGGCATGCTTTATTTCTGAGGCACTCAGATAACACAGTGATTGGTGTCTGGTTAGACAGATGGGGTTTTATTATTTTTCTCTGATCCTTTAAAGTAAGATCTTCTATTTTGAAAACTGATTTGACACCTGGTCAGACTGCTCAAACCAGAGGCTTGAGAGGGGTTGTACTGTTCCAGTGTTACAAAGGCAGGCAAAATGCACAAGAGTGCTGAGGGCTAAACCGCACTTGTCTGGAGGAGTGAGAAACGGCATACAAAGTCTAGACCATACAAAGTCTAGGCTCAGTATCTCCTGTTTGGGTGAGTGAGTAGTTAGAGGTGTCTGTCTCTCGGCTGCAGCTCCCACCAGGCAGTGGTGATCAGGGCTCTGTGTCAGATTTTGGGCTATTTGTCTGCAGCCCTGCAATGCTGCAGTGCTGGCCATGACCCTGAGACTGTGCCCTGGTGACTACAGCCGCGGAAGAGCAAATCAACACTCACATCATCCAGCCTGACATCTAGCCAAGCTGTGCATCTGCAGTCCCAAATCTGAGCATTCCATGCAAATATGAAGATTGTTTCAAGGTGAAATCTTAGTTGCTCACAATCATACCATTCGAGTCAGAGGAGTGGTGAGAATCAGCTGGATCTCAGATGTAACTTTGCCTTTCTTCTTCATCTAGCTTTGGAAGACATTTCTCAAGTAGTGTTCCTGTTGTGAATTTGGATTCACCTTTGGAGTGACATCCCAAAATGAGGAAACCACCTCTAAAGTTATTCCCTGTTAATGCCTGGTTTTCTCTCTAGATTAACAATTATCTCGTATTTATCCCACTTTTTCCTTTCCCTGTTCCCACAGAAGAATAGTCTCTAACTTTGCAGTTGCAAATTCAAATCTGAAATCTATGACAAGATCCTTTTACCACCAGACACTGGTTGGCCCTGTAGTGAAGTTCCATGTTGCATGATTTGAACAAGAATATATTCTTTCATCCACGAGGTTTAATGGCCTGAAGATATCCATGGAAGGCCAATGGTGATCAAAATGTTGGAGCCATTATCTGTTTTGGTTTTGGTAAAACATTCAGTAATGTCAACCTAGATGTGAGTAGGAAAAAAATATGTTTTGAGTGCTAAAACTACAATAGAATACTAGGACTATGCTGTAAGTACTTTTCTCTTTCTTTCTTTCTTTCTTTCTTTCTTTCTTTCTTTCTTTCTTTCTTTCTTTCTCTTTCATGTTAAAAAAAAGAAGAGTTGAACAGAGATACTTTTTCAATTTCAGTGAGACAGCTCCCCCCCTTATTTTTCTATTAGCTTACAATAATTAATTTAAGCAAAGTGACACGGTTTTAGAGGTCACACCATCGAATTTCAGACAGCTGAGACATGTCTAATTTAGCTGCCCTGTCTACATAGGCCTGCTGAAAAATCAGTGGAAGCAGAGATACTTTTGCAGGGGCACCTGAAATTTGAGTCACCTCCTGGAGGAGTTGTCTTTCTGGGTTAGTTATATTGAGGCTTACGAACACTCAGTGCTGGTGAGCACCCTAATTTCACCCGAACATGAAAACGCTTCTATGTCTTTCATGCCAGTTATTTGCCATTTTCTCATCCTTTTCTAACATTTTGATCAAATGGAGAAGCAAACTCTGATAGTTTAGAAACACTGATACACAATATTTCCATTTTGCTGCGTTTCCCTCTATGTTTCAGGCTAAAGTTATTTACTGTTTGATAAAATTTGTGAAGGGGTTTTTGTTGCCTTGGAACTGCTTTCTAGCAAAGTTAACAGTCTGCTGTCAAAATATTCAAGGTTAAAGCCAGCTTTAGAATAAAGCAGATAGCTTCTGTTTTTCTCATAGTCTGGATAAACACAGATTCCAGTTTCTCAGGCTGTTGACTTGGCATCTTTTACCAGAGGGGAATTCAGAGAGCATATGAATAAAATGTCAGATAAACAGAGGAGTATGTTCCCCCTTTTAGGATGCTGACCACACCTTCATCAATCTCCTGTGAGGGAAGAGAGTTGAGTATACTAATGACAAAATGGCAAACGTGCAAACTCCCTCAAGCAGCACTTAAAAAGGTGCTTCATCACAGCAGTGTGACATGGACATGAATAGAGGATTGTTCTCTTACTTCAGATTCCAAGCAGCCATCAACTTTACTGCACATTTTCACCTATGTGAATTACAAATTAGTGACAAATACATTTGAAAGCTAGTCATTGCCTCAATCAGTCAATTATTCAAAAGATGTATCAGCGTGATTAGTTGCTCTCAGTTAATTACAGGAACAATAATTAGCTAATAAAGGAGTACCATCATTCATATAATATTGATTTTCATTGTTTCGGAGATACTAATTTTAAAAGTCCTTTGAATCTATATCTTGAGAAAACACCCAAAATTACTTAAAAAAATAACTGTTTTCAGGTTATAGGCAGTGTTTTACTCTCTTCTAGTTCTTTCAGACAAACGTATGCTTCTACCATCTTCCCAGCACTGGGTTCTATTGAAAAATAATGAAATTATCTTCAAATGTAGCCTTTGTAGTGAATTGCCTTAAGAAGGTTGAGTGAAGGATGATTAGACCACTTGCTGCTTTTAATCACTTCACTCCTGTCCAAATCTAAACTGATGCCAAAAACTGGCAGAGAAAGATGGGTATGTCAAAGACATTGTATCTCATTCCTATAAAAACACAATTTGCTCTGAAATTACAGATGCAATACTATAGGATATCACACTTCTCCTCCCTAAAATTAGCACCTGAGGGAGACTGCATGGTGAAGACATTCTTTTGAACATTTTTTTTTAAAAAATAAAAATTTTTGCGATTTTGCCAGTTGGTTCCTTATATTTTGTATGCCTTGTACTTTCTCCTCAGGATCATCAGCCCAACTTGTTAAATCTTTATAGCTCAGTCACATTCCCAAGTCTGAAAAACGATAAGAAAAGAGGCAGATCCTCATCGGTAAAAATCAGCCATCATGACACCTCAAGACGCATTTGCAAGTCCAGCCCAGTGTGTCTGGCCTCCCCCTAAAGGTCAAGCTAAGGACAGTAATCCAGCATTGGATGATTGGAAGCACTAGAGACGACCTTTTAGAAGACCTTCCCCTTCTCCCCAAATCTCCTGATATTTTAAAAACTATATTATTATCTAAGGGTTTTGGTTTTAATATTTTAATTTTCATTTCACCTCTATTTTTACTCTTAAAGCCTCTCTTGATTCCTGCTCCAGTTCTAGCTGCCCTGAGCAAGAATTCCATTAACATATCACTAATACCCTCCACTTATTTATTTAAAAAATTGATAAAGCCCAGTTAGAGCTCAGTAGACCACGATCATCTTTAACTTAGCATAGTCTAGTGGTTAAAGCAATATAATAGAAGGCAGGAATATCTACATCTGACAAAAATTCTCTCAGAAAATCATATAAGCTCTGTATCACAGCTTCTTTACATATAATGTAAGATTTATACCTGACAAGGTGTTGTGAGACATCTATATATGATATGCATTATTTTGCCCCTCTTCATTTCCTTATTATGGCTGCTGAGTACTAATTACATGACTTGAACTCATTGTTTTGGGGAGTTCCCTTGCATGATTTCTGAACAAAATCATCCTTCATTAACTGTTTTTCTTTCTCCGTTGTGCCCAATAAATAAATAATGTTAGAGGAACACAGAAATCCTGCTGTATTGAACTAGTGGTACCTAGTCCCACTAATGCTTTAATCATCAAAACCATAGTGGATATATAGTTTTCAGACTGATTTTAAACAGCTCTTCTCCAAATAATAAGAGGAGTAAGAATCCTTGCACATTCAAACTGATATTCTTCAATGCACAGATCAAACCACAGCATTGCACTGGATTCTTTGCAAAAATGTGTAAAAGTCTTCAAGTTTCATCTGCATAAAACACTGCAGAGAAGTGAAAATTGTAGGAGTGATTTGAGCATTTCTGATAATTTTGTCTGGATGTATGTGACACTAGCAAAATTGCATCACCTCCGATTTCACATTACTGCTGTTGTTTCTTTGTTCTTTCTCTCTCTATTTTTTTTTTTTTCCATGAGGCAGGCATGGAAGGACACTGATGGGAGGCATTAGTCAAGGGAGGCATTACTGCTGCTGAGAAGGTGAAATACGTGTCACTGCTGAAGAGAGGCACTGATAGATGTGAGTGAATACATCACCATTTCTGATATTTGGTAGATGGAGGGTTGAAGAATAAGATGATAAACTGTTGTAGATACAACAACTACATCATTCCCCTCGTACACCAGTACTAGGGAGAAAGACTGAATTAATTCCTCTGGAAGCTGATGTACTCGGGAGATGGACAAATTGGGATAGTCACAACCAAATTACACCCCTATTGCCATTCCCTTTATAGAGCACTTCAGGAATCACTGCACTAATGAGATTCAACATCTTCCTCATGGCTTTACAAAAGTCCCCTTTCAGGCCAAATTTATTATCTCCTCACACTTCGTCCTGCTGGCACATTCCTGAGGCAGAAGTAGACCACTGAGTAAACACTAAGCTCAGTCAGTGCCATTGCTGCAAATGCTCATATTTGTCATGAGAGTGATTCAGAGCATTTCTCTCCCACAGGCCTTGTGACCTGACTGAGGCCAGTCTCACCCACCAATCTTACTGCTCTTTGCCCAGAGGGCTTTACACCTGTACGACTAAATGAAATATTAATTTCTTTTTCTGGAAAGGCATACCTTCTTATGCTGGAAAACAGAAGCAATGCAAAAGTGATTGGATCAGTTTGTTTCCATTACTTTGTGTAATCTTGGATTTAATGTCATTTAGAGAAACTTAAAAGGAATTCTGAATAATTTTTTCCTTTTCCTTATTTTTCCTTTTTCTTTCTTCCTATGCTCAGTTTTGACAATGGGAAGCACTAATTTTGTCCCTTTCTCCAGACAACCACAGCAAAAAAACTTAACCGATTTTAAATGCACTCGCATTTTATCAGAAGTTCCTCTTCTTCCAGATGCATTTACAAACGCATACAAAACTTCATGCATTTAGTATGGAGTAGACAAATACTCACAACATAATCTTCATGCGTAAAAGATTCCCGATAAATCAAATCCTTTTTGGATATTAGAGCAGGCACTCCAATGAAGAGAAAATTAGGAGAGTGTGTGACATAAGAACCTGAATAAACAAAAAACTCTGGCATGCTAAAAGATGGAGGAGTAAGGAAAAAGCAAGTCAAAAACCTCTGTCTTGAAATCTCTCCTAACTGGCAAATCACTTCTATATCACCATGGTACTTCAGCACCATGAGGAGACAGGTGTTCCCTAAGCAGTCAACCTCCAAATAAGTCAGTATGTTTCAGGCCAAAGCAAATAACCTGGCTTCATCTAGAAAACTACCCAAACACCAGAACATTTCATGGTAAGCGCGTCATCTGCTTCCTCTTCAAAGGACTATGAAAAAGGCAGGAAAAAAAGGCAATTTTTACCCTTTTTTTTAAGGGAAGATGTGTATAAAATGTATAAGGTAATCATAGAATCTTTTAGATTAAAAAAGACCTTTAAGATCATCAAGTACAATCATTAACCCTACACTGACAAGTCCACCAGTAAACCATGTCCCTGAGCACAATTTCTGTGGGAAATCTACAGGGATAGTGACTCCACCAGTTCCCTGGGCAGCCTGTTCCAGTGGTTGGAAACCCTTTCTACATAGGAATTTTTCCTAATATCCAATCTAAATCTCCCTTGGTGCAACTTGAGGCTATTTCCTCTTATGCTGTCACTTGTTACCTCAGAGAAAAGACCAACCCCCCCACGTGACTACAACCTCCTTTCTGGTAGTTGTAGACAACAAGGTCTTCCCCGAGCCTCCTTTTCTCCAGGCTAAACAGCCACAGCTCCCCCAGGTGCATCTCATCAGATTCATGCTCTAGACCCTTCACCAGCTCCCTTGCCCTGGTCCTGCTGGCCACACTATTTTTGATACAGGCCAGGGGTGCCATTGGCCTTCTTGGCCACCTGAGCACAACCTGGGTCAAGTTCAGCTGCTGTTGACCAGCACCCCCAGGTCCTTTTCCTGTAGCACTGCCTGGGGCTGTTGTGACCCAGATGCAGAACGCAGCACTTACCCTTGTTGCACCTCATACAATCGGCCTCAGCCCATGGATCCAGCCTTTCTAGACCCTTCTGCTGAGCCTTCCTGCCCTCCAGCACATCAACATTCCCACCCAGCTTGGTGCCATCTGCAAACTGACTGAGGGTGCACTCAATCCCCTAGTCCTGATCACTGATTAAGATGTTAAACAAGACTGGCCCCAGCACTGGTCCCTGGGGGACACTGCTTGTGACTATCTGCCAGCTGAAGGCAGCACCGTTCAATCCCCTCTCT
This sequence comes from Falcunculus frontatus, assembly GCA_013398115.1. Taxonomy (NCBI): domain Eukaryota; kingdom Metazoa; phylum Chordata; class Aves; order Passeriformes; genus Falcunculus; species Falcunculus frontatus. Next base: position 232,066 of record VZRV01009523.1, on the reverse strand, counting down.
GAGCCCAGCCAGACAGTTTTTTACCCAGAGAAGAGCACACTCATCCAAGCCCTGAGCAGCCAGCTTCTCCAGGAGAATGCTGTGCGAAATGGGATCAAAGGCTTTGCTGAAGCTCAGGTACACAACACCCATAGCCTTTCCCTTATCCATCAGATGGGTCACCCTGTCATAAAAGGAGATCAGGTCAGTCAAGCAGCACCTGCCTTTCATATACCTGTGCTGGCTGGGCCTGATCCCCTGGGTGTCCTGTACATGTACGTGATGGCACTCAAGATGAGCTGCTCCATGATCTTCCCCAGCACCAAGGTCAGACAGACAGCCCTGTAGTTCCCCAGATCTTCCTTCCAGTCCTTCCTGTAGATGGATACCACATTTACTAACTTCTGGTGAACTGGGACCTCCCCAGTTAGCCAGGACTGCTGGTAAATGATAGAAACTGGCTCTTCAACCGGCACCTGCAGTACTCTTGTATAGACGCCACCTCGTCCCATAGATTTGTGCGTGCCTAAGTGGCATATTAAGTTGCTGACCATTTCCTCTTGGATTATGGAGTCTTCATTCTGCTCCCTGTCCCTCTCTTCCAACTTGGGGGGCTGGGTATCTGAAGAACAACTGGTCTTTAATAGTAAGACTGAAGCAAAGAAGCCGTGAAGCACCCCGGCCTTCTCCTCAGCTTTTGTCACTGTGTTTCCCCTGAAGCCAATAAAGGATGGAGATTATCCTTAGTCCACCTTTTGCTGTTAAGGTATTTATAGAAACTTTCAAAATTGTCTTCGACAATACTAGCCAGATTAAGTTCTACCTGGGGTTTGATCCTTCTAATTTTCTCCTTGTACAACCTCATAACATCCTCATAGTCCTCCCATGTTCCCTGTTCCTTCTTTTAAAGTGCATTTTTTTCCTGAATTCCTGACAAAACTTTCTGTTTAGCCAGGCTTGCCATTTGGGACATGGGGACAGCCTGCTCCTGGGCCTTTAAGATTTCCATCTTGGGGAGTGTTCCGCCTTCCTGGACTCCTCCTCCCTTTGGGACTGCTTCCCAAGGGACTCTGCAAACTAGTTTTCTGGAGACACCAAAGACTGCCCTTCAGAAATCCAAAGTAGTTGATAACTCCTCTCCTTACTTCTCCGAGAATCCAAATTGTGATTATTATGCCCAAGAGAGGCCCCAAGCACCAGCCCTTCCCCATTCACAAACAGCATGTCCAGAGGGATGCCTTCCCTAGCTGGCTCCCTCACCAGCTGTGTCAGCTGCATATAGAACATTGTGTCTGCCTCTTCATCCTGGTTAGGTGGTCTATAACAGGCTCCCTCCATGATTTCCGCCTTCTTGGCCTTCTCTCTGATTCCTACTCATAAACATTCAGCCCTACGGTCACCATGACTCATCTCTAACCAATCAAAACACAGGGCTACCCCAACACATCTCTTTCCTTGCCTATCACAGAATCACAGCATGGTTAAGGTTGGAAGGGATCTCCAAATGTCATCTAGTCCAACCTCCCGGCTCAAGCCGGGTCCCCTAGAGTATGCTACTTAGAAACGTGTCCAGACAGCTTCTGAGTATCTCTAGAGAGGGAGACTCCACACTCTCTCTGGGCAACCTGTTCCAGTGCACAGTCACCTGCAGAGTGAAGCAGCTCATCCTCATGTTCAGGTGGAACCTCCTGTGCATTTCTGCCTGTTGCCTCTTGTCCCATTGCTTGGCACCAGCGGGCAGAGCCTGGATTCATCCTCTCATCCTCCCTTCAGATACTCATGGACATCAATGAGGTCCTGTCTCAGTCTTCTCCAGGCCAAACAACTGTCCCTCCTGAAGAGTTTAGAGCCATCCATTGCGGCATTCCAGGCTTGGCCTCAAAGATAACTTTCATTTGACAGAGAGAGCAGAGCATGCTGTAAGTGCTCTTGATCTCTGCTGACTGTGATGTACCAGACAGCAGAGGAGGAGAGCCCCTCCACATTGCCATGGTGAGCACTTGCATAGCAAAGGACAGCCTGGGTCCCTCAGCTGAGGGACTGGCATAACTCTAAGTTTGGTAAAACAAATGCATTATTTTTCAAACGAGACATTTGCTATGTTGAAGCTGGTCTAGAAGAATTTCAGCAAACCCTGTGAGTGCGAGACACCTTTAGACACCATTCGGTAGCATTCACGTGTCTCTTCAAGCTATTTAATTTACTGCTTTCATCTAAATGCTTTAGCAATCCTGGAAATATTTCTCTATGTTGATAAATTTTGGCAGTTGTAATAATTAATGCCTGCAGAATAAAAGGTGTATCTATAAAATGCTGTGTATTTCTGTGTAGGTAGCTGCACATAAATGCAACCACAGGCATTCAATAATCATACAGAAGTATGAATACTGAGTTCAGATCCAATGTGCCTGTTGATTAAAATGCCAATAACAGCTATGTATTGTAAAAATTAGGGACAGGTTGCAAGATTATACATGAAGCACACAAGGAAATCACTTGTTTAGATTATGTTATTATCCCTAGTGAAAGTAGTCCATATAATTGTTCTGTCAAGTATGATTTTTACACTGCAAGTTCGAAAGTGTGAGGGAACCTGTTAACCCACTTGTCTGACCTGTTCCTGTCAGAACTATCTTCAGTTGGAGCTTCAGAATGAACAAACCACACAAGGTCTATACCCCCTTTCTAACATTATTATCCCCCCCCGCTGGTTTAATTTATGTGTTTAATTTTGGTTTGCTGGGTGCAATATCGCTAATTGCTTAGAACTGTGCAACCTTACAAGTGAAATTTTGCTTTTATAATTTGTAGCACGTCAAGTATAATAATGTTCATTTAATTTCTGAAAAAGATAATTATGCTAATAGAATTATTTGAATAAAAATTCACACTCTACGCAGGATAATGTCCTCTACCTCTTAATTTATACTAATGTAGGCCTGTAAGGAATTTTTAATAATCTACTTCAACCCAGGGCCGGGAAGGGCTAGACAGAAGCAAAGGACTGAGAGGTCTTAAATGTGACAAAAAGGCTTCAGAGATCTTTGTAGCAAAAGCTGTCAGAAGTGATGTACGTATTGAATTTGGATAGATGCTACAAGATGAAGTAAGCAGCCCTGGTCATGTGGGGGGATGTGGTCTTCCTATGTTTAGCTAACAAGTTAAAGTAAGGGAGGAAAAAACGATACTGCAGGTCAGCAATTACACACAAGCAGGTCTTGCAAGGTGCAACCCTTCATGCAGATAACCCATTGCCTCCCCAAAATGCATGGCACCTAAGAAGGGCTGGCACTGTGTGACACTGACCATACAGAACCTGGCACCCAAAAGGACGGGGCACCCAGCTTCATCCATCACCCTGGAGAGGCAGCTGGATGGAAAACATAGTGGCAGGAGAGTAACAGCACCTCCCTTAGTCCCAGGGAAATGCAATCTGGTTTTAGAACCATCCATTAGCCATCAGTTAGGCATGACAGCCTGGAACTGGCTCATAAGGCACCACACATACTGCTCCTCTGATGCCCAGACATCCTTCATGCCGGACAAACTGTTTCAGCATGTGGGCGGTATCCTCAAGGACAAGGGAACTGTTGACCAATAAAGAAGCTTTTAGGGCTCAGGAGGGTCATTCTGAGGTGGGGTTACCCATGGGGCCTGATAAGCAGTAGCCCAGCACAAGCCAATGTCTCATCTGATCATCAGCCTGAGAGACATGCATTCAGGCCATTCCATGCCCCTAAGCCACAGTTGAAGCATCCTGAGAGACGCCTTAGGGCCTTTGCTGTTCAAGGATGGACATAAATTTAATTTTCCTGGAGTCATTAGGATTGTTGCTGCATCATGTGACTCTGCTTCCAGTGGGGAAGTCATGCCTTCAGCTAAGCTCTCTTTGCACCCAGCCTTTAGGATCCCTATGCAAATGAGGTGTTAATGCAGCATAGTTTGCTCTATTTTATTTTGAACAAGATCAGTTATCAGTGTGGCCAGATTTAAAAACATGTGATCCCCATCTCTTCTCAGAGTAAACTTCCATCCCCTGGCTCTTGCACGTGTTGCTCAGTGAAAGGCTGGCCACTGGTGTCTGTCAACATTAAACCACACTAAAATCTCATGCAGCAGTATGCAGTTCTTGCTTTCAAAATTATGCTGTTGGGGGTTTCCAATGTTGATTATCGCATTTGTAGCGATTTCCTAGACTTGGAATGAGGAAACTATTGCAAATCCTCTGTGAATGGCTTAAACAGGGAAGCATGATAAATGAGAGTGACTTTCATACTAGAGTAATATAAAATACTGTGATTAATGCCCAGACTGTCAGTTCATGTTTTCTCCCTGAATTATTTCAGGAGGGTTTTTTACATGCCATTAGTATAGTTACAGGTGACAAAAGAGCAGGATTGGCAGCCTAAGAGCTTGAAAAAACTGTTTATCCATGGAAAGGGTGCCGTTACAAGCGGCAAGTTTTGCACAACTCCTCTGTGTTTCTTCCTTTTATCAGTGTTCTTGTCCTCCTTCATCTTCTGCACTAAGTCAATCATTCACAGAATTGGTGATTTTAAGGTCACAAATAAGGAGATACTTTTTGCAGCTTCTTGTTTTTGCTGGAAAAGAGGGGGTACTGAGGTCAAGGCTATTCATTTCACAAATGCTGGCTGACATTAATATCTGAATGTTTTCTTGATTTCCTCTGTTGGGTACAGGAAATAGCTTTAATATCATGTATACCACAATGTGGTAGCTATTGCCTTTTAATGTTGATCCCTATAGACCATCAATCCCTAACTAGTGGGGCTACTTACTGAAACTGAGATGGTTTCACACTGATTTATAGGTAAGAGATTCCTTGTCTCATGACTAATTCCTCAAGTTGTATGGTTCCACTTAATTTTTAAAATTCCTTTGGCCATCAACCACCACTGATTTTTAGGTAGAACTCTTCACTGATTTCATTGTGGAGTACTTAAGAACATTATTGGATTATATGGCTTCATGTTTTTATGGAGCTGAGTTACTTAATGATGTCAGAACATTTGTTTTTGAGATTTTCTCATTTTTTGGTTTTGTTTTCCTTTGATAGCTTTAAATACAAAGTGCCTTATAACTGGGGAAGAGCAAGTTTGTATGAGATAAAAATTACTATGGATCTTCACTGAAAACACATAGTGAGGCTATTTTTACTTTCATTGCTGAGTTTTTCAGGATAAACAGATTACAATAAACAGAATACAGAGAGATGATAGCATTATTATTATTATTTATACAGCACCATAAATGTGCATTCTGCTTAACATACAAATAAAAGATATCTCAGGAGATCACTTCAAGTTCAACTCCGGTATAAAGCACAACTTTCTCCTGAACATTTCCTTTTTTTCACAGTTGTTAAGAGCAAATGTTTCAGACTCGAGTGCATTAAACTGAGGAACTGAAATCTTTATCTAGGCTCAAAAAGAAAGTGATTCAATCATGCTGCTTAAATGTATAGGCCAAAACTCACTCTGTGATAAAAATCCTATTGACTTGCAGGGAAGGCCAGAGCTGACCCTACATTCCCACCAAAGCTTCTGGAGTCCAGCAGTGCTCTGAACTTTTGAAAATTAAGAAGATTTTTTATGTTTTTAAAGGTGATGCCTCACTGCAGGTCATAACACCTCACAAAAATTACTGCAACATGTCAAACATGTCATGTATTAAGCACAGCGCTCACTTTTAACCAAAACATGAATAATTTAAAAAAATGTATTCTCTTATTTTTTAAAGAGAGCAAACACTGAAGTGATTCAGGCCTAGAGAAGCTCTGTGAGGAAGGAAATCTTGGAGACTGAATAGATTGAGAAATCTCAGTTGGAGCACTGATCCAGGTGATGAAAGACAGTTGTGTAAGCTCACCTCCCAAGGTGTTGAGAACATGTGCAGGCACTGTTGTTATCCACAGACATGAGCTGGGAGCCACAGAGGTGAAGGGAAAAGCTCACTCCAGAGGAACAAAATATTCCAAATGAACAGTTTTAAAGGAAAGTCACTGAAAATACTAACCAAGTAACACAACAAATAATTGAAAATGGAGTGTTAAAAATACTAATTAAAATAAATGTCTATATAGTATAGTGTTTACCGATTTCAGAGGGAGGAAAGAATGTTTGTTGGAAAATTTTGTAATTTTGCAAAGCAGTAAGAGACACTGGCAGGTGCCAAGTCCCTTAGGGATAAGTCATGGCCAACCTTCAGAAGTCAGGAAGGAACATGGATTTCAGTGTATCTGCAACTAGGATCTTTGGCAAGATGCAATGTTTTGTGTGCCAAAGGGACTCCTCTTCAGAACAAATTCTTTCTTTTAGAACTTAATTGTTAATGTAAAACCCCATTAATACAATTGTGGGAAGGAGATTTATCTAACTTTAATGTCTTGACAAACTGGGTAGTACTTCTAAACAGCCTTTTTTAACACCTGTGAAAATTCACCCAATCAAAAAAAACCAACTTCCATCCCTTTGAGCAAATGAATTGTGCTGCTGTTCGGGCACTGAACATTTGCTGCAGCAACAAGCAACGAGAAATAGTGTCCCAGTGAGAATACCACCCTAATCACACAGCTTTTCATCATGACACAAACCCTATTAAAAACCTTTCCCCCGAATACAAATATTCAGAGCAGGTTCCCAGAGCCATCTTCATCTGTTGTCCCTGTTTACTCACACAGATGTCACAGGAATGCTGAGGCTGGAATTTTGTAGTTCCCCTAAACATGAGATAATGCTATTCTTTCTAATCATCACTGTCAATTAGCTAAAAATTCCTGAAGTGCCAGCTAAGCAGCAATGCAGAATAGACTTCAATATATTCTAAATCTGTACCAGAGAACAGGAGTACTACATTTTTCTCTGTGCAAGAGTTTGTTTTGAGCATGTGCACCATCCATGTCCTGAACTCTTCATAAACTGCAGGAGTAAATAGAGACTGCTGCATTACAGTGTTGAAAAAGTCCTCCAGACACTGTGCTTGTCTTTAAGTCACGAACAAAATTGATTTGTGAAGTCTGTATTGAATACTTTATTTTCAGTTAGAACCTGTGGAAGCCTACTTTTCAAGAAATGGAGGGAAAAAAGGCAAAGTCCTTGCTTCCAACCAAGTAAGACCTGACACAGTTTCAAGCAAATATGAATGGTAAAAAGATGTTCTAGCACTGCATTATATCCTCAAGTTGCAAAAGTTAGTAGACTGGAAATGTGCATCGTTCCAAATCTGAATGGATGAAAGGGCCTTTGGTTCTCAAGAGTTTATCCGTAACAATTCAGACCACGTTGGACTTTGGGAATTTTTCTGTTAGTTTGACCCAGGGGTTAAGAAATAACTCTACTGGAAAATATTCTGGACTCCTGTGAATTTAGTAGAACTTTTGTAGTCAGCCATGTCTGGAGTGGGATTTTCCTGATAGTCCAAAAGAACTGGAAGCAAATAGCACGGTCTGAAAGAAAGTTTTCTAAAACCAGGGAGAAAATTTCTCTGCCAGGGATTAGAAAACATGGAAGCCAATTCTGTTGAAATGAAGCCCATCTTTACAGTCCTTCCCAGTGTGATAATTGATTTCAAATACCTTTTGAAAACAAGGGATGGCATCCAAAAAAAAAGGCTATCTGGTATACCTGGATGACATTTATTACAATCCAGTTTCTGAGGAAATGTTTTTGAACACAGTCCTTTTTCTGATCTGAAAAATAAGATCAGGAAGATTATAAAGTAATTCCTATGAGGTAAAGAAATATTTACCTGTATATTTTATTTTAAAAGTCTCAATCAACAAATAGCCTCTAAATCAACAAACAGCCCTTAAAGCTGTTTAAAAGCCTAATGCAAAATTTCTGTTTAAGATCTAAAGGAAATTCTCTCTTGTCTATGGAGAAGGGTTCAGCTAGTGTCCTAAGGTCTGTTCCAGATGTTTTTAAATCTGCGTGTTTTAAGTCTGCTTTACCTTGATAATCCTTCCCAAGACTATCCAGGAAGAGGTCCGGGTGCTCTGAGAATTCAGAAATAAAAAGAACTCTCCAAAGTGATCTTAGCGCTAACTTCAGCTGCCTCTGGCCCTCATCCAGCAAAGCACTTAAATCTGTTCTTCTCTTTGAAATTGGCTTGGTGATGTCAACAGGGCTTCTCACATATTTGCAGTTAAATACCAGCATAAATGATTATTTAGATCTAACCCCTCTATATCGAGGCTTGAAGTACCCACAGTAGTCACTGTAAGGGAAGGCCTTGTTTCATATTTCTGTTGATCATGTTAATACCTTACTTTTCTCTTTCTACAGATTTGTTTGACTTGCCACACACTGCTCTGGTTCAGGCTCCAAAGCTTCTTTGGCCCAAATTCATCTCTCTCAATCTGAACATCCCCACTCAACCCCTTTCAGTCACCTTCTTGGTACCCACACATATTTACTGCAGTGACCTGTGTCCATTGCTGGGGAGTGCTGACCTTCAGTAAAGCCAGCAATGGCTTTTACTAATTAAAGAACAACTCACCTTCTCTAGCTTTGCCCTTCGATTTCTCCTAGAAATCCTTTTCTCCTTAAAAAAACCCCCTCTAGATGATGAAACAAAGCACAGTCGTCTGGCGACCCTTGATTGTGTAGAAATCTAATAGCTGTCTTGCAAGCTGGGGATCCACCTTTCCTTTTTTTTTCTTTAGAACTTTGTAAAAGCTAATTGGAAAGCAATCACAGCCCAACACTTAATAGACTTTCACATTTCAATAGCAAACATTTTTTTTCTGTGTTCAAGAAGCACACTCTGGGCAATCTGCTCCCTTTCATAGAAGGTAGGTAGTTTGATCTTGGCTAGGGAAGAAGGCTACAGTATATCACTTTTATTACCTTCTTTATGTGAGAATAAATGTTTTATTAAAGTTCTGAAAATAATTTCTTATGTCAGGGAGGGAGAAACTTAGTACTCAAAATTCTTTAATTAGTTTTCTCTGAGTCTGTTTTCTTTGTTATCTCACTACAGCTGAATCAGTTTTATTACCCTGAAGAAATAATTTGCTCTTATTAAGACCAAGTACTCTGTTCAATAATTTAATATGTTACATTCATCTTTAACTTTTAAAGGCCTGAGACAAAGTTCACTGAAATCAAGGAAAAGTCTGCTAGGGACACCAAAGGGCTTTGGATCCTTTTAAGGGAATTTTAGTCTGAAGAAGCATCTATATTGTGGTTATTATATTCAGCATATCTAGCTTGGATTTTATTAGCGGTGTAATTATGGTAGTCAAGGGCTCTGTGGGGCCAAATGGCAAGTATTTATGCAAGTCCTTGAGCAGGTGGAGCCTTTTTTAGTCTAAGTTCTTTGCTGCCATGGTTACACTACTACAAATACCTGCCCTTGTTAGCTTAAATTTAGTTTACTTATGGTTACACAAGTGGAAGACACTCCAGCCAAATTTATTCTCCGTAGAGGTTTCTTGTGTTGTAGTGATTTCATCCTTTAAATCAGAGGTATATCTCCGTCTGGCTTTCCTTCATCACTGGCTGGATCACACTACTGTTCGTCAGCAGCCACCCATAACAGACAGTCTTCTCTAACAGTATTGTCATTTTCACTTACAATCTTTTTTCGCCTTTCATTACTTTTAAAGGTTTTGATCCTCCTCCTTTTCTGATAGGTAATTTTTGTTCCTAGCCATCTGTGTTTCCCTCATGGATCTGTTAATGGCAATAAATAAATCCCTAGATGCATTATAGCATGGTTGAGCACCATTGTATTGACAACTGAGCCAGAAAAGCCCTTCTAGCTCATTTCCTTAGAGACTGAATATAAAAAGCCATCCTAGAACATCCTACACTGATATTAGGCAGTATAAAAATCGTGTCGTGTGCTGGAAATATTATTCTCCTCCAACTGATTGTGAAGAGTAATGCTTAACAAATGTATTTTGGAAGTTTCTAGTATGCTTGCTTATAAGTCTGAGAATCATGAGCATCTATTTTAATTTCAGGAGAAAAATTAAAATGCCACAATAAGCATCTTGAACATTTATTTAACAAGAGAGAAAGTCCCTTACCATGTTCATTGATATTCAAGAAGGCAAAATCTGATGTCTATAAGTCATCTTACCTATTCAACTATAGTCTGTTTTTGCTATGGTCTTGTACGTCCAGTTGAAATTCCTTCAGCATAACCTACTGGTACATTATGGGCCAGATCCAAAGCTGGGTCAGATCAAGATTAATGGCTGAACTTGATCTTAGAAGCCTTTTCTATCCTAAATGATCCTATGATTCTAAGAAGGAGCACCTTGAAACTTACAGTCTCTTTTGCCTTGTACACTATTTCAAAATGTAATTAAAGTTCCTTAAGACGGGCAATTTTGTGTTCTCATTTTCCATTGCTTTAATTTTTCTTTCTTTTTTTTTTTTTTGAAGCTTGTGAGAATTTAGGGTAGACATGAATAATTTCCTCGAAGTTTTTTCACTAGTGTGAAAACCTTTAAGTTTTTAAGGGATGCCCTGAATCACGAGGGAGGCATAGAATACTCTGTCTACAAGAACTGGTATCTTGAACCCTGTAATTAGTTTTCAAGTCATGGTACTGGAACCCATCCACCATCTGTGTCCTCGATGCATGGACTTCATGAGAAGTATTGCTACAACCTCTAAATGGAAGGAAAAATGAGGGAACAAATTGAGCAGTTATTAAGAATGGAGCTATTTTCCTGATGAAACATGACTCATGCTGACAATGGAGATTCAAAGTACTCTGCAGATTTAATAGTCATAAGTAATATTTCACTGGTGATAAATGATGCTTGAGAAAGATAAATTTTGAAGGGAAAGAAATTCTGCCTGAGTTTGTTCAGACTCTTGTGTATCTTTTTTCTTGGATACCTTTACCGCAACATCTATCAGGAACCAATGCCTAGGCTTTGGGGACAGCTGAGCTTAATTTCTAAGCCTAATGCATGTATGCCCAAATACACTGGAGTTTTGTTCCATACTCCCTGTACTTTTTTTTACCTTGAGAATAAAAAGAATTTAAGAATATATTGATATTCCTGAACTGATTAAGTGAATGACCCTGATACAACCAATTAATAATGTATCTTCTCACTTATCTTGAAGGGGTTAAGGAAGACAACTCTTGGCAGGCAGATTTATCACACTCAAAATACCTGGTATGAAGACATGAGCTCAGAAGCTAAAGGAGGAATAGGCAGACTTTGTCTTATTGTCTATTCTTCTTTGGGTGGTTCTGAAATACGATTCAAAAAAGCTCTTATCGTGAGTGTATGTAGGTGGAGACAGGATTTACTATGCATTAATTATAATCTACCACAAGCCTATCAGAATGCTATTGCTGGACCAAAGAAAAATACCTCTTTAATGTAATCTTGATGGTATACAAATCTATGTCATAGTTCCTGCTATCTATGTAAGAACAAGTGTATTACAGCATAACTGTATTAAAGTAGCTTTTGCAAAACTTCTCAGCTTTTCCAGAGAGTTTTAAAAGCTAATATCAGTGCTGATGTAATATAAAAGAAAGATTTTGTTCTTACACTTTTTAAGTGCGAAGTACACGTTTGATATTCTTCATACAATACTGGTTTTTAATGAGGTAAAATCTGTACAAGGTGTCTGTTTCTTGACTGATAGAAAATCAGAAGAAGAAATTAGTATTGTGAGAGAATATTATTTGCTTCTCTTGGCACTATCTTTTTGTCTTCATAGCTGAACCCTTCATTATTTTCATCCTTGCTCTATTGAAATCTGGAGGCAGGGAATACTTGTGTAGCAGGATATACCTCCAAGCACACACAGGTGTACTGAAAAGCCTTATATGTGAGCTCCTGCAGTGATTCTTTAAATCCTTAAGCTAATCTATTGTCCATCTCCTCTATACCCAATGCTCCGTTCTTCTTTTTCTCTGTTTTCAAGTTGGACAATTCTATTTTCCGCTTCACCGAAATGAGAGTCAAAAGCCTTTGATTTATACCCCCAGTTCTCTCATTTACAGATAGTACCATTACAGAGATTTTTCACTATCCATTCTGCTTTCAGGTAATGTTAGAAGTGCTCTGGATCTTGACAGCTATGCAGCAGAAATAGGCTCAGGAGAGCTGCAAGAATGAGTCATGTGTTCTCCATTGGCAAATGGGGAGGAATTTGTATTCTCGAGCTGTAAGAGGTGGTTTTCTCCTTTTTTATTTCAAAACAAGACTTATTCCTAGGTGTTCTAGCCAACTAAATTGATCAGCAAAGCCACCAGTTTTAGGTCAAGAAGAAAAGGAATATGTTTTGAAGCTCTAACAAATGTATCACCTCCTTTCCAATATGAGGACAGCCACACTTCTCTCAGTATTTCTCATAAGTTGCTTCTCTTCCCTTCACCCCCATGGCCTGCTGGAAGAACTTGCTGTTACCTGGGGTTCCCAGAAGAAAGTGGGTGCACTCCTTCACTCACGTACTCCTTGTCCAGCCACCCTCTTTCAATATGTGGTCCCCGGAGGTGCTGAGTGCAAGCTGTCCTCTGACAGCTGCACTCATGCCATAAATATAATTGTACAAGCTTCTTATCCAAAGCCAAGAGCCCTTGATGAACCAGCCTTTACTAGCAGTGGGCTAGTGTTTGCAGAAAGGAACAAGTGTCAGGTCACGTATATGTGGAGAAAATTTCAGAGAGATGCCCAAATCCTACTGAAAGTTCATAGGAACTAAGCTCTTAACAGACCCTTTCTGCTCGAGCACGCCTTGTCCTGAGATAGAGACATATTACTCAGGCAGGGCTCAGTGCTTCTAAGGTGTGGTTTATTCCTGTTAGAAATGAAAGAAAGAAAGGAAGAAGTTCAACTACATTGCTTTCCACTGAGTCTAATCCGGTTCCTAGTCTATATTTTTTCCTAGCTAGACTCTTAAATATTTTTACTTAGAATATAAACTACAACAGAGATGATCAAGGGGTTTTATTTCAATTCTCTGACACCCCCTGATTTAAATTCATTGCACTGATACATTTAAAAAATTATTTTTTCTATATTTAAAGGGGTTAAAAAAAAGTAGTAAAAGTGGCTTGGCTTTACAGATAATGATAGCATTTAACAGCTCCACATGAGTGCCAATATTAATGCTATGCTGAGGTATATGGTAAGAAGGAAAGCAAAGTTTTTACTGCTTTTTCTTAGATGTTTTTTACAACCAACACTCAGCCAAACTGGGAATAAGATGGCAATGCTGCATTCCTTCATGTCTTGCTAGCTGTATGACACCTCTGGTTAATGCAGCCTACCTCCAGCACACTGAATATATCAGCCTCTTTTAGACACAGCTGCCAGAACTAATGTCAGGAAGGCAAGTGGAAGACCAGGCATAGATGTATCTTCAGGCTGGCGGTCAGAGAAAAAACTTTCTGGACTTTTTTTTTTTGAGGACAATTTATTTTGTAGCATCACTATAGGGCAACAGGAAGGGTCACAAGTTAAATGAGAGAGCAATTTGCTGACAACATGGGGAAAATGCTGCTAGTGGACTTTGAAGTGGGAAATGTTTCTTAAAAGCAGACCAGATGGAAGTTGATCATTTCGATGTTTGCAGGACACAGAATAGACATACTGTCAATTACCTAAAGGACTGCACAATTTGTCAAATGTGAGTCGGGCAAGAAGTGAAAGAGAAGTTATCCATATAGGGGAGTTCAATGAACAAGTTAGCCCAGCTGAGTGAAAATCTCTAGCAAGTGATCTTACTTTAAAGCATATTTTTGATCCCAGATAAAAGATTACACTTAGCAGTGACGTTTTTTCTTGGTCTTGTTTTTAAGCTGGATTTCCCAATGAAATGTTGTTTAAACACTCGGACTGTCTACTTATTTTTTGGTATCATGCCTTGCCTTTTAGATCAACTCCTGCATTTTGAAAAAGGGACAGAGGTCTCAGATATGCTCTCGTCCTACACAATTACTGCATACAGACAGTTTGATAGAGAGCTCCCTGCTAACGTCTTCTTGTTGCAGTATGAGCACAAACCATATCAGGCACCAGTGAGTCTGTACTGATGCACTGTACCCTGAGAAACAAAGCCAGAGAAAGGCAGGTTTTGTTCTTTGTGCTTCTTATGAAGTTTTATTTTTCCACAATCTGCTTAATTCAGTAGCCAGTTTATGCAAAGACTATCATATTTATAAGAGGGCATACATTAACAACTAAATAATAATAATAATAATAATAATTATTATTATTACTATTGAAAATATTTGAAAACTTGTTATGGTACAGACTTCCATAGGCATCTAGGCAGCCAGGGAAGAAATGGCCTGATTAATTTTCTACTTAAGTCAAACACAGCATTTTGTTTGCCTGAAATACTGTACAACATCAGGCCATTGTAAATGATAATATATGGGAAGTACATGACAGGTGAGCTTGTAATGTTGGCCATGAACCATCAAAAAACTTGAGTCTATGTGGTTTTGACCAAAAAAAATCAAGGCAAGTATCTCAGAAAAGCCTAACAGATAAGAAACAGAGAGAGGAATCCTTAAACATCCATGTATTCACACATGGAAGTGGGAAGAAATACATATGAGGGAAAAAGAGGGATCAGTATGTTGCATCTGACAGACACACAGTTAGACATGCGTAAACCAGCAAGCTGAGGTATTAGTCAAAGATATTGAACAGGACGTCAATCTGACCTAGAGACAGTACAATCTAGTTTAGATAGCAGACAGCAGAGCTCTGTATCTGTATGGGTCTGTGTGTAAGTGTGATACACTCAAGAAGTGCCAGACTGGTGTTAAACTGTGGGCCAGTTGTTTATAGTTTAGGAAATACTTAGCAAGACCAACAAGAAGCCAGTGGGATTATCCATACAAGCACAATCCTTGGGGCATCACAAACATCTTTGCATAAAGCTAGACCGGCTGGCAGAAAGGAAGAATTATTTGCTCTAATGTTTGAATTTATTAGCCATAAAGAAAGGCAGACAAGAAATGTGAGGCATGACCGTGTACAACAGGAGGCAGAGGTCAAACAAATGCTGCATATTCTGAATCCCACAGAAAACACCCCTCCAGAGGACAGCAGTCAAAAGCTTCAGGGACTGTACTGATTAAAATGAAAGAAGAAAATACAAAGACAGAAGCAGAAGCAGTAGCAGAGAAAGCCAACATGATCTGAGCTGGCTGCTATCAATCAGGTTACTACACTGCCCCTTATCATCTGGAAATTCGGTTTTCCATCAGCAGAGCTGACTACATGTACTTTCCCAGTCTACTGCAATGGAAAGCTCAATCACCTCCAGAAAGCAAGTTGCAATCCCAAACAAATTATATAATTAAGAAATCATTTTCAGAGCACTGTTCTAAGTTGTTTGAGACACAGCTCTATTGAAACCTTTGTCTCTAGGCATCTTCATGCTCTCAATGAGGTTTAAGGGGTTATTTAAAAATATAGGTATTAGAGATCATGTGACTATACCAAATATTCCACAATGTCTGTCCTAAGGCTACAAACCACAATGCTATTCTATCTAGCAAAAAATAATAAAAGAGCCATTAAACTCAGACCTTGCTGAAGTCAAATGAACGAGAGGAAAAACTCAAACCCTCCAAATGCTGATGTGTTCAATGATGTGTTTCAATGAGTGAAATGACTGAATTTTGTACACTGTATATTTATGTACCAAAGCACACATCTAAAAAGAGAGGAAGCAAAGGGAAAGAAGGAGAAAAGAAAAGACTTGAGATACAGAAAAAATAGCTTACTCTGAGGCTCTCAAAAGACAGTGACAAGATCCAGATACGCAGAGCTGAAGGAGCTCGTCAAAGTCAGTGTGAGAAAATCGCTTTCTACTCAAGACTGTACTGCCCACAAATCTATGATACATTTTCTGAAACGCATAGTCCAGACCCTGCAAACTGAGTTGCATGTAGGGGGTGTAGGGTGGGGGCAGGGATGGCAGACTGACAGCCTGAGCACACCAGTGACTAGCAGGAGTTCACCCACCTGCCACTGGCAATATCCTCTGCCCAGGAGGCACTTCACATGAAAGCAAATGAGGTGTTAGCTGACTCAAGCAGTGCAGAGGTCACTGCTGATGAAAGACTAGTGAGCAGGAATTCAAAGGAGCAGCTTGACAGGAATGCAATGGCATGACAGGAGCCAAAGGAGTTGAGCATGCTGCCTGCATCTATTCCTGAAAAACAGAACAGAGGAAGGTGAAGAGGCTCAGCTGTTTTGCATATAACCTAAGGAAAGAGGACTCAGTGAAGGAGGACTGAAGATATCAAAGGAAGGTTGTCCAAAAGTGATGACAGTGGCAATGTGCTTTCTGCTGAGCTTTGTACCACCATTTGCTGAGGTCGTGTGGTCCTAGGGCTGTGCCCTGCAGGTGTGGGCCCACATAGCACCTCGAGTGCTGGCACAGGGGGCTCCAAGTATGTGCAACAACTCATCACATTATTGTGGGAAGGGGAACCACTGCTTAAACACACATGCTTTCCTGAAAGCAGGGGAAGCTGGTAGGTGAGAAAGAAGGGTAAGAACAAATTTTTGAGCACGCTTTAAAACAAGGCAAAGCTTGGGTCTGCTCAAAACTTTTCTGTCACTTTACTGACAGAAAACAGGATTTTCAGCTAGCTTATATATTCATGAAAAGAGCTGATTTCTATAAAAAAGCTTCGTATTTTTAGGAAGGGGATTAGGAGAAGATGAAATTTTTCATGCAACTGAAAAGACTACAAACACTTCTTGATTGCACTTAATGCTGAGTGAGTGTAAAGAGCTGCCAAAATTTTCCCTATCACCTCCATGATTGAGTACAGGAATGAACCACAAGCCAATGGAATCTATTTTAAACAAAGCCTTGTAGTCAGCAGTGCCAAAATACATCTTTATCTTTAAAATAATAAATAACATTGACAAAATTTGCAAAAATAGGAAAGATTTTTCCGTTACGGCCCAGTTCAAGGAAAATATGTGTCAAAATACCTGAATGACCTTTCAAAAATGTTTTGTTCAAAAAAAAAAACGAAGCACGAAATTGAAATCCAATTCTGATCCTTAGTGTCACTATGTACAGATAAGAAACAAACTACTTCTTCTTAGGTCTGGAAAAGAATGCAGGCAATAAATATCAGATCCATTATTTCTCCTTTAACAAGCAGGGCAATACTTCAGCCAAGAAATCTCCAGCCACCCTCAACTGTTGCTAGCAGCCAAATCTAATCTAAAGACTGGGGACACGGATGAAAGTGAGATACAATTTCTGTCTTATCCTGAAGTCTATACCAAGAATAGCCTTCACTTGATCCAGAAGACCAGTTTGTGGCTCCAGGACTTGAATACCTTCCCTGTTGCTCACTTACATGCTTTGCTTGCAGGAAATCAGGTTCCTGCTACCAATTATGTTCCTCGTCATCACTCATCCACAGAATCTGGGAGACTTTTGTTACTCTGAGTGTGTGTCGCTACCCTGAGCTGGTGTTTAGCCTCTTCTCTGCCAGGTCATGGCATGTGGTCAAAGAACACACACATCTCTAGGAATATGGAGGGGCAGAAAACTGATGGGTGAATGGGTCAGCTGGAGATGCTTCTTCCCTGCCCCACCATGCCTTATGTCATGCCTGCCACAGTCAGTTCTGTATGTCCAGGTCTTTTTTCTTGAGTAGCACCTTTAATTTCCCAAAGGCTATCTGAAACCACCTATATACAGGATTGGTATAAACCATCCAGTTCTGAAATGAAAAGGTCTGTTTGCTATTTTGTTTCTCAGTTAGAGACAAAGCAGTAGAGTATAACTGCTGTTGCGGTGTGAGGTCACTCTTATACTGCCCAGCTCACACTGCTGTGCTTGAATGATGTTTACTGAGGGGTCAAAAGTAGCTTCTAAAGGCTTCTATAGGAAGACGCTGCATTATGTATAGTTGGAGGCTGGCTCTTGAGTCTTGGGGTTTGGCTCCTTTGAACTCCACTGTTGGCATCTCTTTTATTTTTAGACTTCCCTTTCCAAAGGAAATGTCCAGCATCTTAAATCAAGGCTGTATTTCTTCCTTTGCTGAAAAAAAGCAAGTGGGATTAGGAGGGAAAGCACTGTCCTTCCTTATTTTGAGTCACAGTGGAATAATGCTTCTAAGCAGCCATTGCTTACTGGGCCTCCCAAATAACACTGTCAGCAGGACAAGGGGGCCCCAGGAAATAAGACACAAATATTCTCAGGCGCATGAAATAATTCTTTCATCATTCTCAGCAGGTCTCAGAGGTGCTCTTTGTAAAAGACAAATACTGATTTCTATGTAGATGGATATCTGTGTAGATAGATATCTGTGTAGGCACCCAACCCTTGCAGACAACCCTCATGAGGTATTTGCTGTCTGAAATGTGTAAGCCCCTCTCAGTTACTTCCCTTTTCCTGTTCCAGTTTTCCTAAAGATTTTTAGTTGGTTGATAATTTTTTAAATTTGCCTGCCCTTGTGCTTAGATTTGCTAACCCCTTCTCAGGCCTGGCTAAGCTGGATTTGGTTGTAGTGCCATTGAGCATTAACATACATAAGATTATTCAGATACAAAAGTGTCTTCAGAGAAAGAGGCTGTTGCCCTCTGATGGCTGTGACAATTTACAGGGAGGGAGTTCTTGCATGGGAGACAATTCCTTAAAAGAATAGAAAAACGCAGAAAAGGGCATTGTAGCAACACAATGAGCAGAGCTGGTCCTTGTTGAGGAAAAAGAGTTAAACCAAAACTCTGTTAAGAATGAAGTTTGGTAGCTTTGGTATCTCTTCAGCTTTTGCTGCATGCTGGCATTCCTTGCAAAGAGTGAAATTTAAGTGAAAAGTCCTGTTTTATCCTTTTCTGTTTGCAAAGATCCAGGCATTGCCCTGTCCCCACAAAATGATACGAAAAGGAATCTAGCTCTGAGGCTTCCTAAGCACAATGAATCCATTTAGCTGCCAGAATACAATGTTCAGAGTCCAGGCCCCAATTTCTGTCTCTGAAATTTCCAGTTACTGAATTAAAGTGACAAGGTCTGTCTGGGTGACGATGCTTAGCTCACTATCTTAGGATCATGATACATCACACAATCCCTTTTTTCCCCTGTAACTGGCCGCCTGAAATTTTGAGATCCTCTTTCCTTCATGTGCTTTGGATTTGTTATGTAGAAAGTTAGCTAGTTTGGGAAAAAGAACCTCACACTTTTCCGCAGGTGTAGAAGGTATATTTTCCTATGGATATTTCCAGTGTGAAAACTGACAGTGGTTATCTGGGTAGCACCTTGATGGGTCTCGTGTTTTGCCACCCTCACCTTTTGCTGTTAGTCTGCCTTCACGATTTCATTTACATTGCACCCATTGGCCACAAGTCTATGGTCCAGCCTGTGGAACCTAGGGAAAAACAGCCCTTAAAAATCTAGTCTTGGATTCTTCCCACAGCTGTTCCTATCTGGCTTTCTGTTCTCTATGATGTTTTTATGTACTTTTCATGTAGGGGTTAGTATTTGCTTCTGTTTTGCTCTGATTTGCAGTGATACTTGGGTCTGTTCACTGACATTTGAATGAGAGAATCCTTTCTATCTAGGGTTATTCCCATTGCTGAGTGCACTGGAATCTACTCCCTGGGTACTGTTCTTTGCTTTGGTCGTATAACAGTTAGTCACTGTATTTTACTCTGGCTGCCTCATATCTGGGAGCCTGCTTCAGACTCCATTGAGTTTATTGCCTACACTGTGTCAAACTACAGTTTATTATTGTCGTCATTTTATTAAAATAGTCTCTAAGTGCACCAGATTCTGAACGCTTGACTGCAATATTCCAGTGAGATCTACTTTATTTTTATATTGGTCAAAGCCAACAGTAAAGCTGCCATTAATGGCCAAGCTAACGCCTTTGTGAAGTGCTTCCATGCTTTTTCAGTGCCTGGCATTTAGTTGTTGGCTCTTAAAGGCTGTATCTCGGTCCTGGGTACATATTGCTTTTGCATACCAGAGGTAAAACACACTTCTATTGCACAGGAAGCAGCATAGCTGAAATCCAGTTCTATATTTAGAGCTTCATGCATTCTTTATAAGTTTTGTGTTATCTCTTCTGATCTGAAAAGGAAAGCAATGCATTTGGCTTTTATGCCATATATTAAACTCTAGAGTGTTAAATAGAAGGGGGAAATGTGTATGAGTCGATAAGTGATCTTTAGTATGTAAAACATGCTGCTTACATTCTTCAGATCTATGGGAGAGATACTGTCTGGTTTGTGTGTAGCACAACAATTCAAAAGTGTGTGTATTTTAATGCCAAGCTCATAGGGATGCGATAATGAAATGCAGATTCCTGAGAACTTTACAGCAAAGTAGGAGAAAGTCAAAGAGAAAAAACATTTGTGAAGTGGAGGCAGAATACAGAGCATTCTTTTAGCTTATTAATATTTGTGTTCTGTTGATATTTTATTGTTTCATACAGCCTGAGTAATAAAACTGTGGAGCATTTGAGGCCCTGTCATGCTTTTAAGTTGAGCTTTTCCAGGAAAAGTGGGAAAACATGTGTACAGTAATGTTTATCTTGTGTGTGAATAACTGTTCATGAAGTATAGTCATACTGAGAATCTCATTTTAGTGCAAGTGAAGCTCTTTAGATAATCATGTCTGGATATTTTTAATAGCTCTTGGTAATATCTTATCCCCTTCCACTCTAAGTGCCTTTGAAAACCCTCCAAGTGCTCCAGGAAAATGCTTCAGAGCAGAGCTATATGTATAACAACTTCAGGTATTATCAAGAAAAACTTAGATAAGAAAAGACATTCAAACCTCGTACTTTCCAGTCTTCTACAATTAAGACCCACTGGTTTAACTGTAAAACTTCTATGAGGACTAAAAATATGCAAGCTCCTTACCAAACCCACTGTAAAGGAATTAATTCCATTAGGTTTTTGAGACAAAGTACAACAGCTTAATCGTTGGGTAGGGCTGGTGAGCTGAGTGTGAGGGAACAAAATCATGACCTCAATCACACCAGCACCATCCAAGTGAATAAACTGGCAAAATCTAGTGTTTGAGGCCCTGGCTTAAGCAAACACAATCAAACTCCTAATGTAAACAGAAAAAAGTTAAATTTCTTTAATAGGTCAGCAATGAGTTTAATCAAAGAACAGAACCTTATAAGCATATTTTTGCTTCCATATCTTGTAAAAAAATTACAGTCATAATAATAGATTCCTTTCCCTGAGACTGATTTTTCCAGCAGCTCTGAGTAATTACATACATATGGTGATAACTTTAAAAACCGCAGTTATAAAAGGAGCTAAACTAAAGACTACCGATTCCCTGAGCTATAATAGATCAGGTTTTGGAGCCACATCCATTGGGACACCCTTTAAAGGACAATTTTCTGCTGCAAATTTGGAAAGACTCAACTTTAAACTTATATATAACATTGTTATTATTAACACCTGTGTGACAGAGATCTTAATTTCCAAAACAGTGGAAAAGCAGCATGAAAGATTTTGCTGCACATCTCTAATTAAGTTCAACCCAAGTGCAACCAGTGTTGGACGGTAGAAATTTCACATCACTGTGAACTTGACTTGACTGATAGTTGACCACCACAGATTAATATTTACAGAGGTTTTCAAAAGCCCCCTCCCCATATATATTTGTATAAAAAGCTAATCTGAAAAATGTTTAAAGTATACATTTTTTATCATACAGTTCAGAAATCTGTCAAATGCTCTTAGCTGGCTCATCAAACCCTGACCAATAATCCATCTTCCCTGCTCAACTCAAACATTTCAGACATCTTGGTAGCATCATATAGCTGTCATTTTTCAAGCTATCCATCAAAGAAGAGTTTCCTTCCTTTCCCAAGACAGACATCCCCTCTCCCTCCACCCCCCTAAACTTCAAGACAATCTTAGGTACTGATTAGTGTTTGATAAAGAAATGAGGACCTCGGGAGCTGTGTGCTTCTACCATATCATGAGGGTTTGGCAGTGCTTGTGTTGATTCCTAGTTATTTATCTTCCCATTGTGCTCTTATCTGAATACCTCACAAACTTTCGGGTACTCAGAACAACTCTGTGAGATAAAGGACAATTCCTCTGTCACTCCTTTAGCAACTAGAGCCAAAATTTGGGAAGGCATTTAGTACATTTTATCCTGGGTCAAAGGCAACTAGGGAGAAATGGAAGGAGGAGAGACGTTACCAAATCTGAGTGCTCTAACAGTTCAAACGCAACCCTAGGTCTGACCTTACTATATTATCAAGTTACAGGACTTGTAGAATCATAATAGATTCATTAAGATTGGAAAAGACCTCTAAGATTATTGAGTTCGACTCTTAACCTGGCACTGCCAGGTCCACTCCCAGCACTGGATGCTGCTTAATATATATAACTGGCAGGGAGAGGGAGGGAGTTATCAGAGGCTCCCAAGCGAGCCATCATTAGCTTGCCCAGGCACTCAGTGCCCCAGGCTTGAACCAGTTCCATCTTCTGTTGGAAAGATGGGTCCCTGAGGAGACAGCAACATCAGTGTACTGCTGGACCTCCTCCTCTCTTGGGAAGCACGGAAGTTCTTCATGATGATTTCGGGGAGAAATGATTTTGCATGATTTTTCTGGGGAAAATACCTCCTGTGGCTCATGGATGTAGGGTCATACAAAAACATAATACCATAGCGGAGTGCCTGGGAGTCCAAGCTAGACAGGTCTCCATTTTCTGGGCTTATTTATATTTTTCTCCCTTGAATACAGAGGTGACTGGTTATTTTATATAACTACTTACAGGGTACTTTTTTTGTATTTACAAAAGGTCCAGAAATCATTTGAGGAGGGGAACAGAAAGAAAATCTATATGCCTTTGGGTCTGTCCACTGAATTCAATGGGAAGCACTGGGTTTTGTATGTAGAGACAGGTTAGCTGAGCAGGATATCTGCCTTCAGATGCACATACACATGCACATGCATATGGTGTGTGCGGTATAGAAAATAAACTTGTTCATGTGTCTCTGTTTGTGTATGTTTGGTGATCTGGCATTCAAAAGATCTGCATAAAAATTCAGTCTTTGCCTTTTATCTGACAAGTAATAAACCCATTTTCAAGTCAGGACAAAATTCTTTTGCCATACACTCAACCCCTGCTTCATGGGGTGATGGTGGTGCGTAATAAAACAGAATATAATTAAAAACACATTCTAAAATTATTGTTAGGATTTTTCTTCTAAAGTACTTTCCTGAAAAGCCAGACACCTTACTAACATCAGTCCAATTACAGGACCCAGAGGGAAGGGAAAGTAAAAGTAATAATTTTAGAAATAGCCCCAGGATGCTCTTTGTGTGCCTCTGAGCCAGGAAAACCCCAAAGGGCATAAGTCTGGAATATGGCACCTGGCTCATCCCCAGGCAGAGCTGCAGTCTCACTGAAAGCCTGACAGATACACTGCAATGTATATATCACAAAAGCATCCCCAGTAGCACTTAGCCATTCACATCTGGCTCTCAAAGATAATTTGAGTTCAGGAAAGAAAAAGTGGCAGATATTTTTGGGGATAAATACTAAATGTCATTGAGGCTCTGGTTCCATACCCCAGTGGAATGATTTCTTTGTTATTACTGTTCAATATAATGACCTTAACCCTCTTCCTTCAACGGCCTAAAGAGAAATGTAAGTTCTGAGAAATGTAGAATGAGTAGTCCTGAGCACAACCAGACTTGCAGAGGCCACAAGATCACAGCTATACACACATTTTTGTAGCTGTGGCCCCAGGAACAGCACTCACTAGTAAGGATTGTAGTGACTTTAATTATGAAAGGGGACATTGTTTAGTGAATGTTTTCTCTGATGCTACCAGGCAGGGCAAAGCATGTTTGTCTATTTATGCTTACGCTTTCAGCTCTATTTGAAAAAATCAATGCTGGAAGAGTTTTCTTCCTCCATTTTAGTTCTTAACTTTCCTTGCTCCAGTGTGAAGTAGGATGGAGAAGAGAGAAAGAGGCGCTTAGCATTTGAGTTTTGGAACCAGCTCTTGTAAATCTCAGCAGCCAGCCGGCAGCTGACATCTCCTAATGAGAATGATCCTTTTCTGCAAACAGCCAAGTTCCTTCTTCCGGGTTCTGCCACTGCCAGCATTTTGCTACAGAAAGACTCTCAGGGGCAAAAAATATGTTAGAAAATAGTAGCAGGAAGGGAAATAGTATTGGCTGCAAACCTGTCAACCCAAATTAGATGTTAACTTCCCTCCTTGCTTCCAATTTAGTGGAAATAAGCTAAGGATTTGAAAATGTGACTTTTTATCAAATATGATCCTATTTTTCACTCCCTGTGTTAAAATGTGCCATTATATTAGTGCTGTCTTGCTTTTAAGTTTCTAAAGTAAAAGAAAAATACAGTATTTTTAATAGACTGGAAATGTAACAGCATGAGAGTCATTTGCACCTGAAACTTCCTTCTTCTCACTTCCCTCGACACACCCCATTCAAATCCACAAAGGCCTTTTTAACGTTTAGCACATGAGAGCTTTTTGTGCGGTCAAATTGTTTTTTCCATGACACCAATAATTCTGCCTGCTGTTAAGCTTTCAACATACAAAAGCAGGATATATTCTTTATATGCTTCTCTTCTTTTTTTTTTTTTTGGTTGGATTTTTCTTAATTTTAGATTAAAGAACAAAAGTCAGAGCTCCACAGGGGGCAAGGAGAGAAGTTGTCTGTATAGATACATGCCTCTTGCTTCTTCCATGAAATTCTCTGTATTTGGCTTCTTTCAGCACTGCAGATCTGGAAGCACGCAGCATGACTTCCAGGCTTTCCATGATGTTTGGAGTTCTCTTTAGGCTTCAGCTGTGGGGAGCAGGCAACTTTTCTGGGAAACTCAGCTCACTTCCCTTTTTTCTCAAAGCAGGTTACAAGTACTGCAGGTCCTTGAGAGCAGCCTCTGACACGGGTGCACATCTCTCGGCTGGAGACCGAAGCCCGATAAAAAGTATAATTTATAAACCCTTGTGATCTTTAACCTAATATCTCAGTTGTCTTTACGGGGAGTATGTGAACCAAGAAGAGTCCACAAATTATATTTAAGTGCTTGGGTTTGGCAGTCCTGAGCCGTCAGGCAGGCAGATATATGATGTTTAAAAGACATGATACACAAGAGACAGCCTCAGCTCTGTACACACAGCATAGAGGGGGAAGCTGGCTGGAGGCTCTGTGCTCTCTCTGTAAATTGCCAAAGGGAATGACATTCAGAGTAAATGCTCAGACTTTTTGATTAAATCAGTCCGTTGCCACTACCCAACGCATCTTGTATTCTCTTTTATTGTAGCATATTACCCAGCAATAGTTGATACCATAAATGATCTCTATAATCTTCTGGAGCTCTAGGTGAATTAAGGATAGGCTGGCCTCATTATCTTCAAATTTTCTTCCTTTTTTTTTTTTACTTCAATCAGGTGTTTAACATCTTCTTATATGTCTTTTATTTTCTATTTGTTGTATGAGAAGGTACAGGAACTCATTCTGGAGATGCTTATATATTTGTGAATGATGTAGATGTAGAGTCAAGCTGAAGTGGATGCCCTGTTAAAATGAAATTGCTGTACAGGGGACCTACCTATGAGGGAAGAAACAGCAAAGAGCAGAGAGCAAGATTCCTATGTACTTTTACTCTTCTGTGCCCTTTTTTCCATTCATCAGTCTTTCTGCTGGGGAACAGGCCATTGTTTAATTTAGTGATGCAGTCTGCTAGCTCTGTTGTCAGGACCTGTGGACAACAT
The DNA here is from genome assembly GCA_013398115.1 of Falcunculus frontatus. Taxonomy (NCBI): domain Eukaryota; kingdom Metazoa; phylum Chordata; class Aves; order Passeriformes; genus Falcunculus; species Falcunculus frontatus. The sequence continues at coordinate 206,354 of VZRV01009523.1, read as the reverse complement.
TATAAATTAAAATCTCCATCTGGGGAAATGGTACAACAGGCCATAGGGTTGCTTCAGGCTCTTCAGGCACAGAAGGAAAATTGAGAAACTAAGTCATACTCAATCTTTCCTCCTATCAAAGGAACATAGAAATGTTCAAAAAATTGCCCTTGTAAGTTTGTCACATCGCTTTAATGCAGTAAAAAACCAGTAATCAATCCTATACATATGTGGCCTGCAAGATAGTACAAACAGGCACACAGAGCTGCCCAAGTCATCATTTCTTTGGAAGTCTCTGGAGTTCCACAGCCTGCCCATTTTCCTCATCCCCAAAGCATCAGTGAAAAATGCTTCATAAAGTTATAAGCTCATTTAGGTTGGAGGAAGACAGTTATACTGGCCTAGTGCCCATCACAAAAGTAAATGAGAAACACTGCAGAAAATTCCTGGCCATAAAATACACACACACACACACACACACACGCACTCTTGGAAGAGACAGATAGACCTTTCGGCCTGTCTTTATCAGTTCAGTAGTTCTAAAGAAAACCAGGCAAGGCTCAGCATCAATAGCTGAATGCCCAACTCCGAGACCTTGTGTCGCAATTGCACTGTGCACTGTTAGTGGATGGATACGCTGGGAAAAAAACACCTGCACATGTATCAGATGCCCATAGCCTGGCCTTTTCCGCAGACATTTCCTCAACGTCCAGCCAGTCACAGTGGTAGACAAAATCCACTGCTAATTTTCAGTAGTTAAGATTTTCATCAAACCAACTGTGAATTCTTTCCTTCCTCTTAAGGTGGGCTTGGTTTTGCCAAGAGGAGCACTGTGCTGTGGCTGCCCAGTTGTGGCACAGCTCCCACGTGCGCACACTTGGATGTGGCTGTGAGCACAACTCCTTGAGGAGAAGTCTAGGGCAGCTGCAATGGGACAGCTCAGGCCAGCGTCACCTAAAGTGACAGCCAAATGGGATTGTGGCAACAGCGTAGACCAAAACATAAACAACATTTACAAAAGCTAAATAATGTGGTTGGGCCCAAAGGCAATGTGTAAGACAGCATTTGGCAATTGCTCTTTTTAAGGAGGTATATTTTTAATGGTATTTTTATATCATGCAGATATTGCAAATATGAATCGCTTACCAGTGAACACTCATCTTGCAAAGATTCCAGCACTAACTGGATCTTACTTTCTCACATAAAAGGAATATATCACAGAAAAAACAGGACTATCTCCTTCTTGGTCAGGTTTTAGCAGAAATTAAAATCTTAAATATCTCTCATTTATGGCTCTGTTAATTGGTGAAGTTAGAAAGCCTGGAAATATGCCAGTTAGCAACTGGTGTGCAGGAGAGTCAGTGTCTTTTCTAGTCGGTTTGAAAGACAGATCTCTTTAGACAGATAACTGTGCTCATGCAGCATTATCATGACCAGGACAGAAAAAAAATACATTATGTCTTTATCATATTATCACTTAAAATTTGTGAATGTTTTGGGGTCTCAGCCAGACTGGGGCTTTATTGCATAAGGCCTGGTGCAGACAGGGAGTCTATGAGCAGTCACAGGCTTTGCACTTTTAGTCTGAACATTTTTTTCTGAAAACTATAGCTGCTGCACAGATATTACTGCCTGAAAATCTCACTTTATTTTTAAAGGAGTATGTTTCTCACCCACGGTGCCTGGAAATGAAAATTCTAAATGCTCCAGCACCAGAACACACATAAAAAGACTGTAAAATGAAATTGTCTGCTTTCTTGGTGTTAAGTCAGTCCTGTGATTGACTGAGAAAGGAGTGGGTGTCAGGAAAGGAAGGTGTTATTCAGGGTTTCTGAATGCTGGAGTTGGGCAGAAAGGCAGGTTGCTGTGCTTCCTCCCCATTACAAAATTTAGCAGTTCTAAGCAGACACCATTTTAATCAGACCATCTGCAGCCAGAGTATTGGCCAGTTCACCAGCAGCAGCATCTGTGGGCTGCTCTGTTGTGACATAACAGAACACTGGAACCCAGGGATGTTCAGGGATGTTTTATACGCTAAAAATGCAATTCACATACCCACATAATTGTGCGTTTCTGCTTCTGGACTTTATGAGAGCTATTTCTTCAATGTCCATCCTATTTTACTTTGGCTTGCAATGCAGTTTTGAGTTGCCACCCTCTCAGAACTCACAACAGATCCAGGCAAAACTATTGCCATTCACCATGAGGAACACTAACCCCTGTTTCTATCATAATTGAGACAACTTAGCTTTCATTCACCATGAGGAACACTAACCCCTGTTTCTATCATAATTGAGACAACTTAGCTTTCATTCACCCATATTCACCCTAATTTCAGCAGCTTGGTCTTTTGAGTGTAGAAACCAGCCTGATACCAATGAATCACAAAGTTCCTGATGCTTATTCTCTGCCTAATTGCTACCACAGCATTTCTCAGGCATGATGAGACACTATTCCTTTCCTGCTTTGAAGATGAGCCATATTGCTGTTTGCTGGACCTCTTCAATATTCAGGCCCCACAGTTCAGAGAAAAACAGCTTCCATATGTTTTGCTTTTTGACAGACTCCTTTGGCCACTGCTCAGAAACATGTGAGTTTATAGCCAGGCACAAGCCAGGATGGCCTTCAGGTCAGCTGGTATGGACTCTCCAAGACTAAGTCAGAGCTGGAGGAGGCTCTTGGGGTTGAAAAGTTATTTTTCACATAAATCCCCTTGTGAGGCTTATCTTGGAGTTAAACTTGGAGCTATCTGAGCAACAAGGTTAATCCAGTAAATTTGGCTTGAAAAGACAAGACTTAGGTAAATGAAAGGACATAGAAAGTTACAGCTAACAAATGACATGAAAACCAGAAAAAACTCATGATGTGTTCGTCTGGAATTTATGGGTAATTTTTTTGAAAGGAGAGAAGTTTTTGACTATCTTTCAGATTTTCCTTAGTTCCTCTTTCAAAGAAAAAAGAATCATAGTTTATATCTATAACAAGATCACTTTTGTAGCCTTTCAGATTCCAAACACCTTCTTCTGTTTGTTTGCTTCCTTGTTTGTTTGTTGTGTGGGTGGGTTGTTTGGTTTGTTTAGGTTTTTCCTCTTCTTTATGTCTTTGTGCTGCATTTATCTGATTTTTCACTCATTTTTCTACATTTCCTTCTGGGCTAGAAAGCTAGTACTGCGTGTTGACATCTTCAGACAGTTTCTCAAATGTTGGTCTCAGACTCTGTTTTTCAGGGTTCTTTTAGGGTTCTTCATGGGACCAGGACACTGCAAAGAGCATGAGGCAATTGTGAAGCTGGAGGTGGGAACTCTACTGTTTGCACATAAGAATGAAAACTGGGAACACCCAACACCTGCAGAGACAAAGATGGAATGGAAAATATTCTATTCATGTCCGTTTGTCCTGCTTCTGTTTGTTCTACACCCTTACATTAGCCATGTTTTTCCTTATTGTCTTTTTGGATCAGCAAACCATGTTAAATATTGATCAGTGGACCTGATTTGTCACTCTGTCTCCTTACACTGGTAGAATCAGAGTTACAGTGGCCAAGAGGACTATTCTATCACCTAATTCGTGTAGTTTGGATTAATGAATTGTAGGAATGGCATACTAGATCCTGCCTTACATCATGTCATTGATGTTAGATCAGTTTAATCAAAACCCATGAGAAGAAGGGCACAACAGAGCATTCCTTCCTCTGATATTCACTTCTCTTTGCTGTCATTGAGCAGTTTAGGAACTTCCTGCAGTGGAGACTGTGGTCAGTTTAATAGCCACTGATGAAAGGGAGCTAGATCAGTGCTGGGATCTAAGCAGAAGCTCCCTGGGTTTCAGTGCACTTAGGTGCACACTTAGCTCACTCCAAGGGTGGAACCTGCCCTGCTTGTTTGTGAAATGACCTAGGGATCTACAAAGGTCTGCTCTCTCAAATCCATCACCTGGTGTCAAAGTGGGATTACATCCCCTCTGCCACAGCACACCCGGGCCAGCTGGTGAGTCATTCCTGTTTGCTCTCACACGGCCCAGGCTGCTCAAACAGCCTTCTCCCCTTTCACGGGACAAGGAGGGGCTGTTTGGTTTCTCAGCAGCATGGTCGGGTAAAAAGGGGAGCTGCATGTAAAGAAAGGCACTTATTGTAGCTTGTGTTTGCACTGGAAGTTTTGAAAGCAATGCAAACAGGGACATCAAATATGAGCAATATCTCAAATATGGTCTCAAGTCTGACAAGTGTGAGAGAGAGATGACCTCTACCTTGCTGGATGTAAGCGTTGCTAACAGGACTAACATAACATGTGCAGTTGTGCACAGACATCATGATGGATGGCAAATTTTCCAGTCACAAAGTTCTTTTTTTCTTTCCCAGTTTAAAACACTGTGTCATTTAATCCCTGATTATGCCCAGTGTTTGTCCACAGCGTGCCAAACTGTACATCATGGATGCTTTTTCTTTTTCCTAAAGAAACCATAAAATACATATCAGAAGCAAGCAGGGACATAAATAATCCAAAATTTAGAAGGCAAAGTGCTTCACTCTGAAGATATGCCTGGTAAATATTAGAAAAAAGGCTATGTAACTATGTACCATGCAACTTCCACAGAAGAAGAACAACAGAAAAGCTGAATGATAGTGAAGTTAGAGTGGGACAGGACAAATAATCAAGAAATGTCAGCAGGAAAATTAATCTCTGTAAAACTCCAGGTGTAAACTAAGAATCAAAGAAAATATCAGACCAACCATCTGTAAAAGATACAAGAAATGAAAAACAGAAAAATCTCAAAAGGATGGTGGTCTAAGTTTACATGATTTGTTCTTGGTTGCTTCAGTGACTGTAACACTGGTCACAGGGCTCTTCAGTCATGTAGTGGGGGTGAGCAGGTGCTTTCAAGCACACAGGAAACGTACATGAAGACCCGCTGTTGTGCTTGTCCTGAACAAGTGAAAGACTTGAGGAAGTAGGCTTTGGCTAAGTTGCTCTGTCCCTCATATGCCTCTGCCAAGCAGAGCCTCTGATTCCTTGTGTAAGGACCCTTGAAGGATGCTGCTCATTCTCTTAGCAGAAATTAGGTGCTGAACATCTCCGGGCATTGTTTTCCTCAGAGGACTATGATCCTACAAATTTTACATCTAATGATTTTGATGAAGGAGCGTCTGAATTAGTTACTCATAGTAACTACTTGGGAATGGGTCTCAAACATCTTCACTCACAACATCATCTTCTATGTCAGCAAAGTAATTAAGTTTAAAAAGAGAGTCAGATAACTAGTAAGTGGACTAAAAGCAATAAAGAGAATCTGTTCAATTGAAGATAAACAGATCCAAGACAAGGGTCCTTTATGAAATAGACTTTTGAAAATAATACAGATACTCAATTCTTCTGATATTTCTGAAATTCTTGTTGTAGAACTGATCTGCTTCAGACAACACTGGCATGCTGCAAACATCCCTTTTTGAGTTTGGTGCAAATCTTTATTTTGCAACTTTGGTGTTTAGGTGACCAGATGTAAAGAGGCACAAAGAGCAGCATCGTTTGAAAGCTTCTCAGTTTTACCCAAGATAAGCAGATACAGCTGTGTCCTGAGTTTTCAGTGTAATTTGTACCTTTCTCTACTTACTACAGGAAATTCCTTGAATATTATAAACACCAAAGTTACCTAACTGCAAAGAGCAACTCTCATTGGCTACTTGCAGGATTTTAAGAGTCTGTGCTGCATATTTCCAAACCTCAACCAGAACTCCACTCATATTCAAATCATGGTCAACAAGCAAAGCCAGTTCTTTAAAGCGGGCAAGTGAAGGTTTCTCATCCTAGTCTTCCTTTACCTCAGTCTTGGGAGGACCCTTGGTCAGCTAGTACTGAGTTACAAGAAATGCCTTGGCAATTTGGACATGTTTGTCACAAACTGTTAAGAAATTCTGACATATGCAGGCTGCCACTTAAATGCAGAAGAAAGCTGCATCATTGCTGACATTGCAGGGAAAACTGAGGGTAAATCTGCAAGCCACCATTCTCTTTTGGAAGTTCTGGGAGCACTCCCCCGTATCTCAAATTGCAGAGATACACACTGCAGCTGTCGGGGCTGCTCAGAACCTGCAAACAATGCACCCCCCTCCAACCACATGCAGGACTGCAGCAAATGCAGCAGATGTGACTGTGCTTGTTTCAGCCAAGTGCTGTGGTGTCAAGAATAAAAGACAACTCTTACTTTTATGTAAAAACAAAATGTTTATTAATTAGAAAATTAATGAAAATTATTTAATAAAAATTTAATAGCAAAAGAAAAGAAAAATCCGGGATGCGGATAAAAAGGAGGAATGACGGGAATAAAAGAAGAAAAAAGAAAACCGAGAACACAGGGATTGAAGACTCTTTTAGCCGAAATCGGCTTAGAGTTCCCAAAGCAGGACACCTGCGCAGCTGGGGTGACTTTAGCTTATCCAAAGTCAAGTAATTAAAAGCATCTCCAATGGAGATAGAGGCCAGCACCAGCAGCACACTTCCCCAAGCCTAGCCCAGGGACGAAAAGCAAACGTCTCTGATGTGCAGCACCTTTTATACAGTCCAGTCTCCGCCCACTACTGCCCACAGGTCCGCCCCCATGGTTCCAGCTGATTGGTGATCCTTCGTGATAAAATAATCTCAGTCTGCCAATGATCTCCTGTTGTCTAGGGGCTGATGTCAGATGGCTCGAGTGGCGGGGAGGATCCTAATTGATATGCATGGGTTCCATGGTTGCCAGTTGCAGGAGCAAAGGACGGTTTCCAAAAATAGCTGAGTGTCAGCTAATATTCAGCCTTTGCTGGCAGAGGCCCCTCTCCAATAGACAGTTAAAATCATAAAACATTCAACGATTAACACCACAAAATGTTCAACAATCGTCACAAAACAACAAAACATCATATTTTAACATCACAGATATCTGGTAAAAATGTTAAAACTGGGAAACAACCGTGTAAATGGAGGAACAACAAGAGAACTTTCTGGAACATTCAAGAAGGGTGGTTTCAACTTGGAGCAAAATGGTTTTAACAGGGGTACATGTAAAAATCCTTAATTAGATAACTTTAACCCTTTTAATTAACTGAACACCATAACAATTAATAATTAATGAACTTGACTAAACTACCCAATATGCAAGGACAAACTCAGTTTATGCATGACATGTGGGGTCAGAGAAGGAGTTGACAAACTGCAGAGACATTTAAATCTGTTTCGGGCCTTTTGTTTGTTCATGTTTTACTTGGGCATGCTCAGAGAGTTCTTCCCCCTTTCTGCAGCAAGGGCCTCGATTTATAACAACATGGAAAGGCAATCATCTAAACCTGCCCCAGCTGGATTACACACTATGGAAAATGTGTTTAATTATGAAAAATTAAAGACAAGGAAGATGTGTTTAGACTAAGACTGTAGACAGTTTCTTGACTAGAAGCAAAGCTGAACAAAAAGGGTAAGAATTCTAGAACAATTGTGAAGGATTTATTTACATTTTAAAAAAATCTACACATGTTTTCACTTAAAGCTCTTGGGAGGGTCATTTCAAAGACTAGGACTCCTGGCTGTTTGCCTTCATCTCTGCCTCTATTTCCGCTGCTTGTAACTTGAACATTAGTATAGAGACCATGGCAAAAGAAAATGCATGTCAGGTGTGACATATCAAGTGACACAAAAGTTCAGTCACAAGAAACAAATCTTAAATTGATCAAGTACTGTGAGGCCTTTTAGTAACCCTTTTTTGGTGTATTTTGCACAGTTCAGGCCACAGGCATTTTCCAGAGGATTTCTCACTTGCTGCCAATGAGAAGTAAAATGTATAATCATAAGGTGTATTCTTTCTAAGAACTCCTGAATCACAAAATGAAAAGAAATAATCCAACCTTTTTTTCCCAATGATTTTTCTTTAAGGTTTTTTGGTTTGGTTTGTTCATTTGGAGTTGGGGTTTTTTTTATTTCTTTTTCTTCTGCTTTCTTTACTATACCTTCAGTTTGGGTTACACTTAATCTTCTCTGTAAAGCCTCGATAATCCTTACCCTACCTTCCTGGAACACCAAAACCCAGCAGTATAGTTGATCTGTAGGGCCATTAGAGCTATTTATCACAAATGACTCAGCACAGTTTAAACAAGGAGAGAGTGCAGCTAGACATGCCATCCTCAGTCAGATTACATGACACCTGCCCTAATGTTCTGCCTCAGTAATGTAGGCCCCATGACCAATTTTCATGATAACACAGAAAAAAAAGTCATCAGAGGAGAAAACTACAGCAAGGGAAGGGGATGCTCTGGATTTCTTCAGCCAAATCTTCCTTCTTCAGGAAGGATGATGCTCATGTCACAGAACTCTCACTCAGGCTGCAGCCTACCTGTGGAGCAGAGGCAGGGATCACCCTACCTATAGTTCACCTTCCCTAAAGAGCTACTATTACTACAGAGACACCTTAGGCTCTGAATATAAAGGTCAGAGCTTTTATCCATAGCTGAGAGTCTGGACAGCAGGGCAAGGTAGGTGGAAGATGATTGTTGCCTGAGAGCTCTGTGACAGGCAGAGGAAGAATGACCAGGAGGAGGGCGAAGGGGGCAGAGCTCTGCCTTGTATGTGATTTTGACACTGTGAACTTCAGAAAAAAAAGGGCAAAACACTCAAAAAGGGCTTTAAACTCCTTTTGTTTTGAAATTTCTGTGCTAGGATAGCATAGAATGTCCAAAATAAATTCCAGCTTTCCTGAGCACCCCTTGCTTCTTAGCACATGATGTGTGCAGACTCAAGATGACCAAAGAGAATTTCACTTGAATTTCAAATACAGGAGCAGGATTCTCAAAGACATGGTAAAAAGAGACAGCCTGAGCTTGTAGTCATTATGAGATCTCAGAAGATTTGGGGCATCTTTTTAAGTAGCAGACCTTCACCTCCATACTTATGCATCTGGAGCAGGGGCAGGAAACAGTAGTAAGCAGAACTAGGACTGGTTTTGCTGATGATCATAGTGGATACAGATATCTTTGATAACTAAATTCGACACTTCAAGACCCATGGAGTCAGGTAGCTCACCACCCTCAGCTCGAGGGTGACTTTTCCATCCGTGAATTTAGTACTGCAACTGTACCACACAGTGCCATTGGAGTTTTCCCTTTAAGAATACGGGGAGGGTCACATCTTTAATTGCTAAGGAGAAATAATGGCAGTATGAAGTACCATCCCAGTGTTTGTTTTTTCAGCCACCTAGATAATCCCAGCCTGTGAACTTCCAGGAATGTATGGCTCTGAGACAGAAAGCAGGCAAGTAATGAATGCCAAAACAGGCAGGTAATCACTTGGCAGGGACTTCTTGGGCTTAAGCTTTGAGCCAGAAAATGGACATTTTCATGATAGTGGCATACAGGCAGAGGATTCCTTGAGGGAAATAAAACTTGTTCTCAATCTCTTCACAGGTGACAATTCCATCTGCTTTTTGCTTTGTGCAGCACATGCTTATGTCAGTTGTATCTTCAGAAACTAAAAATTTAATGTAAAAATGGTTTCCTAGATATGAGTGGAAGAAAAAGCAATAAGTCCACCATTAAATAATGAATAAACTGTTTATAAACTGCATCACAGCAAACATTAATGCTCATGATATGATGCCACATCAAAAATGGAAATATAAAGAACATATTTAATTTTGGGAACTGAAGAAAGGAAGCAGGAATGATTCCACTGGAAAAATGTAGTATTGTTGTTTTCATCCTTTCTTGCTTCGTACCAGACAGGAATCCATTAACATCAAGTAAGGCCTATTTCTAATCCCCTTGCTAAGCCCCAACCCTCAACCCAGGAGAATTTGTATTGAAGCAGAAACACGTCAATCATTTTGGTCAATTAAGCACAATAATAAACATGAACCAAGGAAAAAAATGTTGGCGGTATTGCCAGAATAAGGAGAGCAGTGTCTACACATTTTGAAAGCTTGTCTAGATTATGAGGTTAGCTCAATGAAAAATCATCTGCAGCTTGTCTCCTAGGTCCAGAGGATATTCCTGATCTATAGCTTATTCATTTCCTGTGCTGATGACACATGTGTTCAGTATGTGGCAAATGGTAACAGGATTACATTTCACACATATTTCCCTGAGTTTTTGTTTCCTGAGTGCTCCCCGTGCTTCTGTAGTATGCTTCAGGCTAACAGCAATTCAAATGATCACTGGGTTTATCTGGGAGCTTGTGAAATAAATCAAGTGCTATTTGCATGCAGCAAGCTTACTAGAGATGCTGGTAACAACAGTCTCGGTGATGCTTTCAGCTGACAAGGAGGTAGCTAAGAAATTTCTATTTGATTTTTAGCTGTTCTCTAAGCTTATCTTGTAAATGGTAACACATTTTTGTTTGACATCTGAAAGAATAATGCCACTGATTTGCAGAGGGCATCAAAAGTTCTACTGAATTTTTATTGTTTTTATTGATGGCCTACTTTTCCTGCCTCTGCCTGCTCAGTGACCCTTCCACATTCATTGAGTGGACCTGCAACAGGGATTTATACTGAGCTCTACAGGTAAAGCAAATGACAGGAAACAGAAGCTGTGCAAATTGCCTCTGAAGGCGATATACATAACCCCCTAAAATGTACGGGCTTGTGTTGCCATGCAGTTAGGAAAGGAAAGGTGAATTCTGAATAAATTTAGTAGCCCTAAAATGTAATGAGATCAGCTGAAGACCTAAGCTCTCTCTCCAGCAGTAGCCCAGCTCTGAGATGATCAGAATTCTGGGCTGAAAGGCCCATGTGCAGTGTGTACACATCCATGGTGTCTCTCGGGGGTCAGAAAGAAAGCGGGAGAAAACAGTGGAAGTCTGGCTTGCTGCCAGCTCACATTTTCATTTTGAACAAATTTGTGTAAAGAGTTTAGATGGAGTCCCTGAAGACAGAGTTCATCTGCTCAGCTTCAAAGAAAGCTGCCACAGGAGGACTGTGATGAAATCNATAATATAAATATATATAAAACATTTTCCTTCTGGAAAAGACTGACGGATAGGTGAGTATGGGCCTGAACAATCTTTTTATTGAGGCATAATAAGGCATTTATCATTTCCATTTAGGGGAACTCTGATCTCTCCTTTGCTTTCTAACCATGATTGGTAGGTGGACGAGCCATTTTCTTTGAGAAGCTGATCTGCACTCACCCAGCCACAGGTCTTGACATATGTTTGTGCAGGCTGGTTGTAGACTAGCTCTCATCCGTGAATTATGCTTTTATTTTCCTTTTATCATTCCCTTTGGTTGAAACACTGTCTGTAAATACCATATAATCCAAATACTGGGATGGTGGAAAACAGGTTAGGAAAACTATGCAGGCAAATCCCTCCTGCTCTCTCCCTGTCTCCCCCAAAAAACAGCCCACTTCTGCTTATTCATCCTGAAGTCAGTCAATGTTTAAGCTAGTGGCTGGCAGGTACTAAATAATCAGAGGAACAGGAAAGACTTTTGGGGATACCAAGTCACTCCTGCAGGCTGAAATGACTGTTGTGTTTTGTGATGGTCACAAGCATGTCTGAGGTTTTTTGAGCTCTGCAAAAGGCAATCTTCATAGCTCACACAATATCCAAATGAAACAGATTATACTCAGAAAGGATTTATTTATTTTTAACCTTTCTAGCCGTACCACCAATGATGCTAACATTATGGTATTAACTTACTCTTCACATTTTAATATTGACTATTGACTATATATGCACCCTTTGCATAGCTGTTCAATCTCATTTGCTCCCAGCCTTTTTCCCCCACCTCTATCTTGATCTAGCTGGCAAATCAATGAGGCTGCTCTCTAGATTCAGAGTCTTTGGAGATTAGCATGACTGAAGAAAAGATTGTATTAAAAGGGAGAGGGGAATCATTGCGCTTTTACAGTGAAGTACTGCCAAGGAGCGAGCACAAATAATACAGGAAACCTCGGGATTTGCCTAAACTGCAACTGGCAGTAATACTGACTTTTGAGTTGGTTTAACCTAATAATGCTGAAGGTTTTGCACCATGCACTTAACCTGGGCTGCACAAGCTAAACAAGGATGCTAAGGATGTTCACACCAGATGAGATAACCACCAGCGAGGCTGCTACTGGTGGCAGCAAAAATAGCCAGTTTGAGTTACTTGGCATGCACCAGCACAGAGAGTTCCCCAAGGGAGACAGGGGCACAGTCAGCACTTACCTGCTTAAGAAAAACAGCACAACCCCCCCCCCCCCCCCACCCCCCCANCCCCCCCCCCCCCCCCCCAGCTTACTGTAGGTGGGTAGGCTGTGTACAGTTCAGCCTGGGGAGGGTTTTTGTGCTCTGCAGCCAGACTCTCCAGAGCCAGAGTTAAAATCCACCAGTACTGTCTGAGGAAGCAAAGTCTTTCCTTTTGGTTCAGACGAAAGCAAGAGCTTCAGCTTTCCAAGTTATGAGCCCTCTAACCTTTGGCTGGACAAATGTGTACTTAGCACACATGTGTTAACAAAATTCACTCAGGGCCTTAACCAAAGGCCACTGTAATCAGTGTAAAGAATAGGAGCAAAGTAAGCGGGTCTTCGTCTTCTAGGGATTTTTCAGTGGTAGTTGGGTTCCTGTTTATTTAAGGTCAATGTGAACTATGTTTTACTTAAGTTGAACCTACTTCTCTACCTAGGAAATAAAGTTGTCATCAAAACCAGTCACTTTTGACTCACCACCTAAAATGATCAGTCATCCACCTAGACCCTTGTCAACTGGATGAAGCTGCTTTTTGGCTGAGGCTACAGATGGCCTTAAAAAGATGTCTAATCTTGGAGTCAAAAGTCTTAATTAGATATCTACCTTCTAGTGGTACAGCCACAGAAGAGTCCCGATACACACTCAGCATCCATGTGGGAAAGGTTTCCTTATGTATCAGGAAAATGCCTAGCACGACGGCTGCTGATGCTGACTGAGGCCTCAGCCCTGAGTTCTCACTCAGTGCCAGTGGATGGATCCCGGTGCGGATTCGCAGAGCAACAGTGAATGGGAGCGGACGTGTGGAAGTACAGCCCCTGCACCCTTAGGAGACACGACTCTGCCTGACAGTCAGGGCTGGTGAGCTTGGGAGCACTATCAGCCTGTCTTCACTGGGCATCCAGATGTGGAAATGCGTATTATGGCTTTCCAACTACCTGTAGACCAAAGCTCCCCTCCACAGGAAACCAGAATTTACGAGATATATGGCACACACCAATCTGACACCGAAACACCTGCTGGCAGGATATGCTCAAGATGCATGATATGGGTAGGAAGTGACGAGATCTTCATTCTCTTAGCCTTGACACACCCATTAAGTCTGGCTGGGACCACCAAGCGCCAAAAAATAGGGAAATTTAACTCTGTTTCTGATGCTTTATACTTTTTTTTAATTCCAAGCTTTCATAATGAGTAAAGATCCTTTTGCCAGCTCATTCTATAACTCTTCTCTTATGCTACACAGTTGGATAGAGTTTGGTGTTATGAACTACAAACAGTTTCAATGGCAGAGGGAAGAAAATGGTTACCTCGTTGCAACAGCTCAGAAGAAGGGATGCTTTTCTTGTGTTGCACTGGCAAGAACTGATTTTATAGAACTGTCCATGATTCTGTTTTTGAAAGATGTGCCCTGAACATATATGGACTAAAAAGCAAGTAAAAATGGCTCTGAAATTAGATAATGCAAGCTTTGGGAAAAAGGTGTAGAGGATAATTAACTAAGGATGTATTCTTAGCATTATCTCTCATAATTTAAAAAGATAAAAATGCCTGGGATAGACGTTTTGTTTCATACACTGGACACCATCCACTGTCACCCAGTACCATTATCTGAGTCCCCAAGATACTGTCACCCAGTATCCATGTCCTCTCAAGGGGCTGGATTTATGAAAGCATGGTAAAATGGTTCTTATCTGAGAGCAGGATACCAGTTGTGCTCCAACTGACATACAGCATTATTCTGGAGGCTGTACTCATCAGATTGACAGACTTGAGGTTTTCAGTCTTAGCTGCCTGATACTTTGCCTATAGCACCACATCTGCCCATCCCGTTCTCCTTTTATTGTGGATTGGAGCAGAGCGATCTAGAGAAACTGAAGCTGGGAATGCCTAGTTCTGGTGTTCATGGCTCAACATTTAATGTAGCTCTTGATGGCACTGGGCCACCCATATTCCCCTAAACACAGCATATATCACATAAATACAGATTGGATTTCCTTAAAGGGTAATCCTTTTTTGACCAGAACATCATGAACTGGTACTTGTTAACACAAGCTCTCCTAGCTTCCCAGACCAATACCACTAAGTCATGCCCATTTCCCACTGCACAGGGCCCACCCTTTTCCCCTCCTCCAATGCTCTCACCTCCCTCCTGTACAGTAAAATTAAGATGTCCGAGTCCTCAGAATATAGCTATGTTTTCATTGATGCACCACCTCTCTCTGTTTCTCCATCATGAGCCAGAAGTGCAGCCACTTAGTCATCCAGTGTAACCTTTCAGCATTCCTGAGCTCAAGAAAAGGTAGCTGCCTTCTTCCACCCCATTACAGGAGTCTCAAATACAAGCAGTAATTACCCTCTGGAAGTGCCCACATTTTTTGCCTTGATAAGAGCAGGCTATGTGCCATGTTTCTGGATTCCTGAAGCTAGAGGAAGTAGACCTCATCATTTGATATTATGATTTAAAGATTAAATGTAAGGGCACTGACTATTGTTAGTCTGTAAAAATGTCCAAGAAACCTGCAGTTTGTTCTTAAGATACCTTTTCACATCTGAAAGCTCAATGTTATTTTGCTCTCATATATCCAATTATGCATAAATCAATGTCATTGGTGCCTTAGCACATAACTTTTCCATAGTAGATTAACATGAGTTTCTTTTAATAATTGAAAAATATTTAATTTAATGAGTACTTCATTTGCAATGATAACTTCCTTTATCTATTCTGTAAGTCATCCAAACAAGCTCTTTTGTTATAGGGCTATTTTTTTAAAAAATAAGATTCATATGAATTTTGATTTGTGCCCCATCTGCCTCTGGAAATAATCCACAGACAGATATTTATATTTGGAAACTAGCTCGAGCTGTCTAGTGAATATTTCATGGCACCCACAAGATGATGCCTTCTGAAAGTCATTGGCATTAGTAGACACTGAGTGTATGATTTTTTTTGGTGAGAGACAGATGAGTAAATGGTTCTCGAGAAAGCTCAGAGAAATTTAAAAACAAAACTGGAAGAAAAATATTTGGCTTCTAGAAGGATCAGTCTGGGACAGTATTAATGGATATATTACCCTTGCAGAATCTTTTTTATCCTATATTCCAGCTGGGAGTCCTCTAATATTTTCTAAGTAATTTTTTTTTTTTCTAACAATGTCATACTTCAGAGGAATGAGCTGAGGGTGTGTCTTTCAAAAAATACTTGCAGAACAGGACATGCTGACACTGCATGAAAACCACGGCTGGACGTCAACCAGTTAAAGGGACAACTCTTTCCTACAAATGAAGTACAAGCTAAATAGACCTTGTTCAGACACATAATACTGATAATGCTCTTCTAGCAGCATTCAAATAAATCAATACAGAGCAAGAAACTCATTGCGCTTTTTCCAGTTGACTCACATGTTCCACCAGAATCAGTGTTCCACATAATATCCACATTAAGTGTGACTGATATTTGCCTTTACAGCAAGGAAAAATAAACATTTTTAAATGGGCATTTGTTAGCCCTTGCTGCCATGCAGATAGGAGCATACAAAATACTGAATATTCTACAAAGGTCATAAGCTCCCCTTTTTTGTCTTTATCCTGTAATAGAAGAACCAGGAGGAAAAAAAAAGGTGATAACTGCCAGACTGATAAAAGGGAAAATTCCTATATTTGCTGATCTCAGCGAAACTGAGGCAAAAAAGAAAAAAAAAAGGCTACAGAGAGGATTTAGTCATATCTAAGAATAATAAAAAGATCCACTGTCATATTACTCATGGGATGATTTCCTAAAGAAAATCCTTGTTCCTGTGTTAGGCCCTAAGCAACTTCCAGCTTGCCTGGGTTACAGACAGACTTCCCTCAAAGCCAACGGACTGTGTATTTATTTATAAGTGTTGTAACTTTCAGTGAGCACTGTGATGCTGGCTGCTATTGAACACCCCAAAAGGAAACTGATTTCTTTGGAACAAATATGAAAATATTTGGAGTCTTTGCCATGCTTACTCTATAGACCTTTATGTCTGAGGCAGATCTGTAACCATCCTTGACAAAATGTTCACTGGAAAAAAAGTGCCTGATTTGCTGCATGTTTATTGAACACATTTACACATGACCAGGCTCTCATTCTGGATTCTGCAGTAGATGGGATATTGGTGGGTGTTATTGGCAGGTATTAATAAGCCAACATGCAAGAAATGTTTTCTTCACCTCTTTGGATCCAGAATCACAATTGCCACTACTGTCAGAAGTTGTAGGAAAAGACTTTGATGGGCTAACAGGATTTTCAGCTCCATGTCTTTTTAGTTTTTTACAGCTGGTGAAGACAGCCTGAAAGAAAAATCTAGAGAAGGTTTATTTTGTCACCGACTGTGTTGTGTCTGTTTCTTCCAAAAAATGGAGAACTTCAGTTTGCAGCATCTTGCACTAGAAGTAACTTAATGCCAGAGCTTAAACAACGTGGAAACACTTTATTGAGATCCTTATTCATATTCTTATCTATGACTCGCGGCTTGCAGTTCCTAGCTACATGGATACTTGCATTTTTCATGTATTACTCAGACTTCATACCTTATGAATATGAACAAGAAATTGGCAAAACCTCACATCTCTTAAGACAAAATTCAAGAAAAAAACCCCCTGCATTCCAACTTTTAAGTCTAAAATTTCTTTATGCACTTCCAACGGACTATTTATTTTACTGTCATATGGATAAAAAGTGAAGCAGAAAAGATCCTTCAGCTAGGAAATGATGACAAAATTTTGAAGGTATTAAAGTATACTGAAACACACATTATTGTGGTAAGACTGAAAAACTAGTCTATGCCTTCAATTCCAGAGCAGTACAGACTTGTAGAGGCTCATACTACACACAACGGTATATGGTATTAATGCCACAATGAATGCTTTGTGTTGAGAAACTTGGAAGAGGAGCACCCATGTTGTTAATCACATCTAGACACCTCCAGTCCCCTCCAGAGCCTACAGGTTCTGTGATGTCTGCGCTAAGGACCTTGTATGTGCACAGGGAGAATTCTACACCTCAGAATAGGATCTGAGATGTGCAGAAGATTGAGCAGGAAACATTTAAAGAAAGATAACGGGAAAGCTAAGGTGCATCTTAAATCTTGGTGCTTCCTAAGATTTATGTGTGGTTTCATTCATGATTTACAGCTCTTAACTCTCAGTTGTGGAGATCATAATTTTTCTCTCTTGTATTCAAGGAGGATAGACAGGATGGCCTGTAGTGAAGGACTATCATGCTGGGAGTTTAAAGAGCAGTTCCCGCATTACAGACTGGCAGGAGGGTTAGACAGAGGGACATCTCACATGTATGTCTACCAGGGCACAGCTGTAGGGTAGGTGACAAACTGCAGCAGTGTCAGAAGAGGTGTACTTGTACCTGTGGCCAGTGGCAAAACTCCAGTGTCATGCTAACACCAGGTAATTCTGGGGCTTTGTTGTAGAGAAGGCCCTCAGTCTCTCAGCTGATCCCACCCTCCACACAAGTGGTTCTGGCAGAAACACCCTTGACATGCAAGATGCCTTAAAGCTGTCAACTGAGAGAAATACCCTACTGCCTTACTGAAAATTCAAGGGTCTGGCTGTTGCTAGTAGTTATTCAGAGGTTAGGTAACAGAGAGCTACAAGGTCAAAGCGGAGGAAAAATTCTCTTGGAAATCAGACACCCACAGTGCTGAGCATGGATTCTGCTCCACAGTGTGCTGACCTCCATGCTCAGACCCGTGCAGGAACGCAATAACAGCTGTGCACTCTCCGTGTCTGGGCTTCTCACGTAGGCTAGGCAAAGTATGCAAATCAAGCTGTAGGCAAATGTCTGTTAAACTCTTCCACATGAAAGAATCATAATTGCCTTTTACAAACATGAGCAGGGGCTTGGAGAAACGGGTGCTTTCTCTCAAAGCTTTCAGCTTAACGAAGGATGTGTCTGGAGGACAGTGAGTGAAGGATAAAAACTGAGAAGGGAGAAACATGCACTCCTTGGCTGGGAAGTTATCAGACTTGTAGAGCCTAGGGGTTCTCTTCAGATGCATGAGCAGCTCCTGCTGAAGACAAGGGAAATGGTGTGTCGGTGTCTGTGAACAGAAGTTGATCCTGGCCCCAGGTACTTTAGAAAGAATTGTTTTCTTGCCTCTCTCTAAAGAGAAGGTACTTCATTCCTCTTTCAAAAGCAAAAAGTAAACATCATCAAACATGTTATTACAGACAGCCTTGGTGCGGTCTCCCCACCCTCTAGCTTTCCTCTCCCTATCTCCTGGTTATTTAAAGAGAAAGTTAGATGTAGTACACAGTTTTAAAGTAACCTTATATGGCAATTTTGCAGCAACAGTAAAAAGTGATCAGTTTCTCTGTCAGACAGCCAAACAACACTTCTGCAGTACTTTTTGCGCTGACTTCCAATCTTACAAACATTTGCTTAAAAAGTAGGTTTCTGTTACAGTCCTCTTCTCAGCTACGATGTCTGCAGTTTACAACACTCTTTTTGAGTGAAAAACAGACAAAAGTCATCCCTGATTAAAAAAGGGACAATAAGAATATCCCAGGCAAGGAATTCAAGCCAATCTCTGCAGCATGTCAAGGCTAATTCAAGTCCTGCAGATTCAAAGTAGGCAATGTGTGCTCTACATGCTTAGCGCAGAAGCAAAGTGAGAATAAACTGGCTAGGCCCAAAATGCTCACAAAGGTTCCACTGACACCATCATGTACTCAGGCGTGGAAATGTGGCCTTCCTCTATTGCCTTGGCTCTGGCATGATGCCATGATGGAGAAGGAGGGCAGTGACATCACTGTGTTGTAGGAAAGGAACCCAGCGCAAACCAAAGCACTACACAGGATACCAGTCCATTGAAGGACCCTTGCATAAGGGAAAAAGTAATTTTTTTAAACTCAGATGCCTCTCGCCTTTATGAAAGGAACACCTGAGTCACAAAACCTTCCTGCCAAGCAGTTGCAGGTATTCCCTCTGTGTGTGCACCAGAGAAATGAGAGATAGCAGAGCTATACCACAGACCTTGGTGTGCAGCCCTACACAGCCAGTTTTTATTCATGGACTTCATTTTCGTCCTGAAGAAAGGTTACACGTCGATTACTGTATACAGTGCACTTCGTTGGGAGATTACTGAACACTATCAATGAGGCTATAATAGAAGTCTGTACTGCAACAGGAAAATCCAGCAGTTTGACTTAGCTGATGGATGTGTCATCCGTTCCCAATATCCTGACTGCTATTAGAAATGAAAATGTCTCTTCCTTTAACTGCTTTGGACATCTCATCTGTTCTTCTGGGTGAATGTACCATTAAATGTCAGTCTATAGATGTATCATTTTGGGGAGGGTAAGTAATAAGCTAAATTGTTCCTGTCTGAGTGAGACACAAAAATCTGAACACAGGCACATCAATAAATGGCTCAGCAGTCATAAAGACCAAGCAGCTGCAATGCCTCTTGACATTTCAGAGTGCAGCATTTCCAAAATCTCTGAGGGGGTTAACTGTTCAGGGATGGAGCACACCTTGGTATGGGATTGTTGGCAGAAGGATTGAAAATGGCGCTGATTTTCTGAACTAAGTGTTGGTAAAGGGAGGTTGCTTTACTGTGTTTCACAATGTGCCCTCCTGGACTCTTACACCTTTGAATCCCCGCAAACTGCGAATGGTTTGGGGAGTTTTTCTGGCAGGGGGTACTGTCAGGACAGGAAGAAGAAATGCATTAATGGCACAGAGACTTCTTGTCTGACTGCTCTGCACAAGGTGGCTGGAGTGGGAAGAGCTGCAATATTTTTCTCCTTAAACAAGCGATGCAAATGTGAAGAGGGTACATCAGGATTCCTGGGACATTTTTAATGATATCAGAAGAGATTGTTTAACCTCAAGAGGTTAACATTTAATAACTAGGTCAGAACCTGCTGTTATCAGACTTGTCAATCTTCTACCACCAAAGAAATATTAAACATCTGGGGAGGCCACAAACTGGGGGAAAAAAAAAGTCATGCCATAAACACTGGGTAAAAAAAAAAGTGTAAGGAAAACATTTTCAGAAATATCCTTGGATCATTTAAAACTGAAGGGTTTATAAATGAAGGTTGATACCTAAAAATGAGTGGGATTAAAATCCCATCCATTCATCCCAATCCTAGTGGGATTAAAAATATCTACTGGAACTTTTGTACGTGATGCAAGATCTGGGTTTAAAAAAATCTTTTTCAGTTTAGTGTAAAGTTATTTACACATCTTGAAGATTTTTGGCCTTAAGCAGCTAACTCCTTTTTCTCATCTAAATTCACTCAAGTCCCTGGGCATCTAAGGGAGGCTTAGTCTTCTATAACTAAGGTGCCTTCAAAAATTTGCAGGAATTGCTTTTGCTCTGACATGGTTTGAAAGTAAATGGAAATTCACTATACACTGGCATTAAACTAACAGAAAGAAAAGCATCAGCATGCAGGAAAATGGTGTGGTAAGAGTGTTCGCACGATTCTTCAGTGTACATGCAGAACAGTCACCGGTAGATTAAGGGTTAAAACAGAACCTGGTGTATAAAAATCACAGAGCCAGATGAGGAAGCACTTGAAAAATAGACGCAAAAATAAAGCTTGCACCACAGCTCAGACCGAATTAAAGCAGACACGCAGAACATCTGGTCTGGAGATGGTGTGCTAGCAGCTGAGTGGCAGCGTGTCTCGCAGCCTGACAGGCAGTCAGGAGCAGGTATGTCTCAGGCTGGCTTGGAGGCTCTCCTGCTCAGCCCGGCTAGCTGGGGATACCTGCTCTGCCTGCAGCCTGCAGCGGGGCTGTGCTGCGTGCCCAGGATCTCAGACAAGGCTGCCCACGAACGGGAGGCGGGAGATGCTGTGACAAAGGCTGCAGGGGGGTTGGGAGGCAGATCTGCGGCAGCAGAGCACACAAAGGTGTAGGGTAGGGGACATGGGGTGGGGGGCAGCAGAGAAGGAGGTGGGTGACACAGGAAACACAGGAGACAGTGCAGATGTGTAGAGGAGCAGAAAAGTGAGGTCCAAAGCTGATATGCAAAGTCTCGCCTGCCACTGAGCTGGGCAGCCACGAGTAAACCAGTGCCATTATACTAATTGCTTACACACCTCCAGGCCAAAGAGGGGTGATGTGCCCACTCTTCACACGATGCTCAGGCCAAGCTGCATCACATCCCAAGAGAGGACAGCAGCTGTCTGGAGAAAATGGTCAACAGAACGGATCGATGAACAAGAGCACAGCCAGGGCCCGTGGCAAAGTTAATGGGGTGGTGAACTGCACAATGTGTTCGCCAGGGAGGATTAGATCCCCCCAAACGATGGAGTCACAGTCAGCCATGCAGACCTGATTCTTCAGTGCTGAAGGCAGCAGTAACTTCAGCAAGGAGGCAGGGACAGTCCAGGCACCCAGCTCCACTTTCCTCAAGCCCATGGAGCTGAGACAGCCATCTACCTTTCCTCAAACTCACCCCAGATCAGCAGGAAGCAAATTGCCATCATTTACTTGTTTTCCTTTTTTCAACTACCAACACTGCTGAAAAGAATTCCATTTTGAAATGTCACAAATGTAAAAGAAAGAAAAATGCATTTATTTATTCTTTTTTTTTTCTCTGTTTCAGAGATCTGACTGTCCTGAATGTCAATTCCAAAATCCTCAGTGGCTTATGAGAAATTGAGCTTGCTCTTCTCTGAGTGCCTTATGATGCTGAAAGAGGACAGGCTTCCTTTAGACCATTGAAAAAAAAAAGGAAAATAAATAGCAACATAAGTACAGACTGCCTGAACTAAAAGTGTCAAGTCACTTTATACAGTGTACCAGCTTTATGCTGGACTTCTTCCATGTGGTCTTGCATTATCCCCCTTTCTTCTCACCTTGTAAAGGTTCCAGTCCTGCACAGATCTCCACATATTTCTGTGAAACATGCAGCAGTTGATTTGGTCTGTCAATGTGATTTAAGTTGTAGTCTTCTTATGTTGGGGCTCTGCTGTTGCTAACACTCCCATGCTTAACTACCTCACATAGCGGAGTTTAGCACATGTGCAAGAGTTGGCAAGACCGGCTATTTGCTTGAGACACATTATATGAGAGCTATAAATATTTGAAACGTGGCCAAGAACAAGTTTTGAAACTATAAAAGTAACATTGGGGGTGAAATGACAACTTTCATTGTCAAAAGGGCAGTTTTATTACAATTTACTGTATTTTTTATTTCCTCCCTAGAAATTAGTGAAATATTGAAAGCAAAATATTGCAGAAAGTTTTCTTTAGTGTAGCTTCTACATTTTCCTGGAAAAAATAATTGTCTTCTTTGTTTCAGACACTGGAAGAACCAAGATATACCAGAACACTCAGAGAGTCTTAGCTATGCTTGAGCATAATCTGGAAGTATTATGCTTGTGGCTTAAAAGAGCATTATTTTTAAATGCTTCTGTTTCAGCCAGTGTATAAAAATATCAGGAAAATCAGAATGGTCCTGGCAAATCAGCTTTGTGATGCCTTCTCCATTAAGGTTACTTATTCAAAATCATGCAGAAATTGATTCAACACAGAACATGCTCCAACTCATACAACGGCTCTGCTTGTCTAGATGGAACAAATCACAGCTTCTGACAAAAAGGACATAAAGGAACTCACAAAAGAGATTGTAGGAAGGAGTGATTCACAGAAAAAAACGTATTCAAATGACAGTAGAAGGGCAAACAAAACATCTAACACTATAGAAAGGGGAGGAAGGAAAATTATTGAAAGAAAGAAGCCCACAACTTAGCTGTAAATGCATGAAAGAAAGCAAGAAGATGAGCCAACAGCCAGTGAGGATTTGTTAGAGAGAAACCATACCAAACATCTCATTCATTTCAGGAGGATGATAGCATATTTTTCCTTTGTGTTTAGGGAAAAGTATACACATAATATAATTTTAACACATTTTTTTGTGGGGTATCACAGGAAGACCACATGAAGGTAGGGGACTGCAGAATGGATGAATGCATCACAGGGGAGTAATAAGGCTGGTAGGAAAGCTGCATTTGGAGAGAAAACGTGAGTGTTTTTTGGACAAGTTACACTGCGATTCTGGAGTTTTGCAAGTGTTTGTCTCTGATGCAGTGATACTTAATATTTTCATCAATGACTACTAGGATGGAAAAAAAGACGATGATTATTAAAATCTAGAGATGATAAAATCCAAACTAAGTGGACCTACAAGTGTGTCAGAAGACAGGATAAATCTGGAATGCCCTAAATGGGTGATAGAACTGCAGTAATAAAAAGAGACTGTAATTCAGTGGGGACAAGTAGGAAGCAAATGGACAGGAATCATCACCACGAATAAACTCAGGCTCAAAAATAACGCTGTAGGTAGCATTTCTACAGAATAGGTCTGAGGATCTTAGTGCTCAACAAGAGTCAGTGTTTTCGTGCTATTTTGTAAAAGTTTCAGAAGGTATAAATAGGAGTAAGTGAAACAGACTTTGACCACTACTCAGAATTCCATAAAGCTTCAGCTGAATATTAGAACATCTGTCCAGTTTTGGGCAGAACACCTCAAGAAATGTAGGGATCAATAAAAAGGAATGCAGTGGAGTTCATGAAAAAAATATAGAAAAGCACAGTCTCTGGCAGCAGATTGAATGAGTTCTGATTGTAGCAGAGAGCAAAGGCATGGCTGACTCTTCAAAGCCCCCAGCAAGGCAGAAAAGCAGCGACAGGCTTACATTCTGACCAGAAATATTCAGGTTAGCTGTAATTTAGCAAACTTTTTAAAATTGAGAGTACTAAAATGACAGAATAGATTTCCTGGAGATGGGGTTTTTTTGGAGGTCTTTAGGGACATGTTAAAAAATACCTGTGATGAAGGAAAAAAATACCCCTGGTCTTTCATTCAGGACAAGAAGTGGAATTCTTAAGGGGATATAGAGGCAATGATATTAATTCATTCTCTAAAGTGCCTTTATAAAGCTTATATAAAGAACTGAGTTTGAAACTTTTACTGATGTTTTACTCCTGGAAGAGTGTTCAAAATGTCCATTCAGGAGCTGGATCCTCATTCTAACTGGGACTGTGAAGTGAAGCATTCCCTCATGCATCAAAAACTCCAGACAAAGTCATAGAGTCTGGATGAGCTTGCAAGATCAGGTGGCAACTAGGTCTGCTAATACTTACCAGAAACTGCTGTCTTTGTAAGAGCTTTTGTTGGAATTGCATATAAACAGATCTGTTACCTTGCTCAGTCCAAAATTATGACCTTGGCTGAAGTGATGTTTGCTTGAATCCACTACTGGAAAAGTACATTACAAGAAAAATTGCATGCAGCAATGGCTTGAAAGCAGAGAAGGAGCCAATACCAGGATCACTTTCCTACTCTGGAAATTCTGCCCCAAAAATGAGAGCTTTCAATCATGCAGCTGAAGTATTGCAACTCAAGAAAGACTGACTCAAGATCAGCAGAGCTGTATCAGGAAGAACTTATTATGGAACAAATTCAGTACCAGACTTGATGTATTATGATTTAGTGACATGCCCTCCATACTGAACTGTGCCCGGAAGTGCCAGTCCTGAAGGATGAACCCAAACCAAGCACACTCAGCATTTCAGTAGTGTGGGCCCAGAAGCTGAGCTAACCTCAAATAATCAAACTTGCAGAGGAGAACTTGGATGGGAAGAGATGGATCTGACTCCAGGCACTCTCCCCAGTGACTTGGTATAACTCTTCACGGTCAAGGGACTGCTGTGACAGATAACTGGCATGCAGATAGGCCATTTTTGTGTAGGAGATATGAAGCCATTTGCTAAATAATGTATGAAATCATTGTAACTATTGGCTGAGTGGCACGTGTGAGTGAAAAAAAAAGTCTGAAAAAGCAAAAGAAAAGGATAATTGCGACAGCAGAAAGGATGAACTGAGGTGCTGAGTCACTAAATTTAGAACGAGAAAACATTATTAAATCTCTCTCCCTGATTATGTAGGGCTTTTCCCTTATGGTACAGCCCCCAGTGTATTGCCAAAGCTTGTTTAAAATAATTCAGTAGCTTCTCGTGGTATGCAAATCTGCTAACTAATAATTTGTATTTCTTTTCTTTCCTGATTCTTCTACCCATGATCTTACATCTTACTACCTTAGCCCTTGGATGACCTGCATACAAATTCCTTTCCAGAAATGAAACTTGCACCTTTCAAAACCCCCATACATTGTTGTCACATCCGCCTCCCATTTCATTCTGGGTTGGTCAAAGCTTCAATATAACGTTCATTTTTATTTCTGGCAATTTCCTTCCATAAATCAGTCCCTCCAGTGCCTTAAACATGTCTGTTACTTTTCTCTGAACGTCTTCCAACCTATCAATATCTTTCTGGAATAGAAGGAGCTAGGATTATATCCAGTGTTTTAGAATTGTTGCTTCAGAAGGATTTTGCACTAAGTCTGGTAAGTAATTGCAAAACATTTTAAAAAGCTACATTCCGGTAACCCTGAGCCATAAGATGTTCGTGGTCTGCTCTGTATGGCTTTCATAACAGCACTGTGTGCCTTACATGGGACATAGCTAGGGAAAAAACCCTGATGCTCAAGGCAAACTAGACCTGCTTCATGGTCCTCTGCACCCTTTTTGACCTGTGAAAATTAAAAACACTTAATCCATATTTTCTAGTCCAGTTTTTAAATCAGGTACTGAATAGATACGGTGGTGAGATTCACTTCTGTGCATGATGCTTGATGCTTAAATTTCATTTTTATATCTGTTTTGAGGTGGGAGGTGTTCTGAGAACGGATTGCATGCTTTACACTGACAGTATGTTTACCCTTAATAGTCACGAAAGTTAGTCACCTCTGTGCAAGCAGATCACAACATATATTAAACCTGATTTTTTAAAATTCATTTTCATGGTTGTTTTCTTCCCTCTTTTGTAGCATGTTTCCTGTGTGGTATGGTTTACATCAGGCACCAGGAAGGAGCAAGACAGGATGTTGTAATGGGAAGAGTATAACACAAGCATCGCTCCAGGACCCTCCTTTTCTGTACCACCTTGAACTCATCCTGACCTGGCTCTGGGACCTGTGTTTGGCAGAGCACTTCTGTCTATATTCTTCCTTTGGTTTGTCAGTCTCATCTGCTAGTGATTCTGCCTGAGTTTCTTGTTAAACATGGGCAGATACAGAGCATCAGCATACAGCAGTTCTACCTTTGGGTGCACAGGCCATGCCAGGACTTCAGCTAACACTGTTCCCTTCTTTCTCAACCTGAACAAGGATGAAGCAGTGCCCTACTTTGCACCCAGCTCTAAAAGCAAGTGGTTGATACTCCATGAACACTGCCAGGGTGGTTATCTCCTTTCAAGGAAGCTGTGATCAAGCTGCTTTTATACAGCTCCTTTGCACGTTGCTACTCCTTGCTGACAGTCAAATTTTGGATTCCTGGAAAGAGGAAACTTCACGTACCACCCCATGAACATACACTATCAAATAAATGGTAATTTGAAATGTACCTATTCCCCTCTCTTGATGTTCTTTGTTCTTAGCATGCTGCTTGTAGTTTTTCCCTTTCTTCCTAGGAAAAAGAATTAGGGTAAGGCACAAGCCTGATAACTCTTATATGATAAATGGCAGAGTCAAAACCAATGACAATGCCTAGGGATCTGGAGAAGTCTTGCATGGAACTGTAAGCAAAGACCTTCTGCTGCCTGAGAATCTGTAAAGCAGATTTAGTTGCTTTAAAAAGACAGCTGGACTCTTATCACCTGCTGTGCTTGCATTCTTCCCATCACTGTTGATATAACTTAGATTGGAATCTGAGTCTCTAATAAAACATTTGTGTGTTTTATTTTGCATTTTATTTTGTTGTGCTTTTTTAATGCACATCAAAGTCATTCATAATTCCCAGAATTTTCTACACTGAACTGTTTGGTTAAGCAAAGACTCTAGTGAGGGTGTGAATTATTTATTTACACTGTCTACTTTTAAGTTGGGGCCAACATTAATTTGGCTGGGTCACTTGCATTGTGGATTTAATTGCCATGTAAATATCTATGTCTTTAATTAGTGTGCTAAATTCTACACAATTTATGAATAAAATATACTCATTTTGACATTTTAAAACAGTTATCTTATTAACGAAGAATTTATCAGTGTTATGCCAATTCCCTTGCCTTTTTTTAATTATACGCCTCTCTTGCATTTTCAGATATGTTAATTTTGTTTGGTATAAATATTTGTCCTCATTAAGATGAATACATTGTCAATGTTGACTCGCTCTTTTCCTCCCAACTGATGACTTAAATGGGACTTCATTTTTTCATCTTGTTATTCTTACTCATTTGTGAGAATCATCGAGCTCTGTTCCATAAAATCCTCTTCACCCAAGGAGTGGCCTAGCTTTCTCTATGTGGTATGCATGCCGTGTTGAAAAGGACTGGATAGGATTTAGCTAGCTATGTTTCTTACACAAGGGAATAAAGAGAGAAGTTTTGCTAAGATACACTGTCCCTTCTGTGAACTTCTGCTGCTAGATTGATAATTCACACATGATGCGTGCTGAAAGGCTTGAAGTATGCAGATACAGAACAAGGGGCATGAACAGGAGAAGGCTGTGGTGCCAGAGTGCTTCTAGAGCAATGGCAAAGCCATAAACTATACAGGAATAGCTATGTCCCTCTGAAAACCAAGTGCTTTTTTAACCTCACATTCCTGGCTAGGGTAATTCTGACTCCCTTTCCTTCTTAAAGAATAGGAAAGCAAACAACAAAATAAAATTGACATACAGCCACGAGTCTCTTCTGTCACACAGCTTGCTTATTTTTACTTGCACATGAACTGATATTGTGCCAAGACCACCAGGGAGGTACAAGGGATGTACTGATGGGGGAAGGAGAGAGCGGGGGTGACAGGTGTGAAACGTTCAGAGAAGGCAGCAGCAAGTCTGCCTCTGAAAAATGGGAGGGGTGGGAATGGCAGCTACAAATAGTTGTTTTAGGAACCAGCTTTACTTCAAAAACATGAAGTCCCCTGGTTTTATCAGGCATCTGCACCGTTGGTTGACATGAAAGCTGATAAGGGAGGCTGGGCTGAATGCTAAAGATAAAGCTTGCTGATGAGAGGGAGACAAAATATTGACCCCTGGCATGATTTGGGATAAGAGTTCAAGAAAATAGACAGGGGATCCTAGAATAGAATCATAGAATCATTAAGGTTTGAAAAGACCTCCAAAATCATTGAATCCAGCTTTTGACTGAACACCATGTTGTCAACAAAACCGTACCACTTTTTGCTCTTTTTCAGTAATATCTTGAATGCTTCCATGGATGGTGACTCCATCACTTCTCTAGGCAGTCTGTTTCAATGCTTGACAACCCTTTCAGTGAAGAAATTCTTCCTGAAAGAAAGAAGCAAAGTACTTTTGAAAGCAAATTTAAAAGAAATAATAACTATGTAATGATTTACTGAATTAATGTCGCAAAAAGATGAAAAAGAACCATGCACTTGCATAATTTTTACAGACAACAGAAAACTCTGAAATTGTATAACTTTTAAGATGCTAGGAAACATCGACAGTTGGGTGAGCACTTATAAACAAATATTGCTTAAGTTCCAAATACTACATTGTAAAGGAGTTAGGCTCTTGTATCAGGGGGTAGAAAACCTGCTGTGTGCCTCAGCTCAATGCTGAACAAACACCTTAGAGCAGAATCTTTTTTGTTATGAGCAAGTCACATATAAAACCCACATTAATAGTGACAATGAAAAGCAGATGTTCTGAGTTTATTACACTGCTTTGAATAGACTCTATCAAATATTAAGCCAAATTCAGCTGAGGTTACATGATCTTGTACCTCTTGGCCTCGTATAGCTGTTATGAAGGATTTGGTACTTCCACTACTCCTTGTCAGTACATGTAAGCTTTCTGTTTAATTATGCCTTTCCTGTTACAGCTTCTAACCTATGCTAGGTCACAGAAAAATGTCAGGAGAAGACAAAAGAAGCAGTCACAGCTGAGGGTCAAAACACAACAGCCACAGTGCTAAGGACGCAAACAAGTCTGTGGATGCAAAACTTGACGTGTTTCCAGGGACACATATGAGAAAAGCCACTGGAGATTAGATCTGCTGGGAGTTACAAGCATACAACATCAAGGTCAGGAAATCCCCTGAGGCAAATGTAGTTGGAGGCCTGTACAATACTCAGGGAGTATTATGCTTACTTGTCCAGAAGCAGGGAAGGGAGGAAGGAGTGGCCCGAGTCTGGCTCAGGGAGGCTTTGCTCAGGCCAGAAGTGGTGTGCAGGGCGTGTATCACAGGAGGTACCAAGCCAACAGCCTACCAGTTGTCCTTTGTGCTTCATGGCTGATGCACCACAGCACTTGCAGCAACTCTGTCACTTGGATCAGTCAAGATAATGCACGCAGAAAATTGTAGCATCTCCCTGGAAGAGGGTGAGCCTCATCCTGAGGAAATGGTGTGGTGAAATGGAAATACATTTGGTTGGAAGAGATGTATCACTTCTTGGAATGAGCTGTAGGCGGTAAGGTACATCTGCCTGTGAGCGGTGTGGATGCCAGTGTGATTCAGATGGGAATGGCCCCAGGGTGGGACTGAGGTGCATCCCATAATATGGACTGGGCCTCCCATGTGTGATCACTGCCTATCCACAGCAGCAGCTCAACTTGGCAGGCTGGATGTGCGTTCATTCCAGAGATGAGGAGCTCTTAATCCACAGTTGCACTGAAAGTCGGGAGACTGTGTTTCCATGGATATCTGTGCGTATGCATTCGCTTCATGCTTCATGCTTCACTGATACAGCAGCCATTTTGACCTGAGGAACTGCATATAAATATCACACCTTGGATCACCGTTTAAACCTGAAATTCAACATCCTCACAGACTCTGAATTATTGTCCAGATTATGTGAAAAAATTTTTCAGCTCCTGCATTTTTTTCCTCCCACAGATACGCTGTAAGTAAATAAAAATGGTCAGGTTTGCCTATGTACTGAGATGAGATTATATGTCAAAAGACAGATGGAGAATCTGCACATGGATGTAGATCCTGACTGCTGTAAATCACCTAGAAACAAAAAGAACCTCTTCTGACTCTTGAAGTCTTTAGCACATGGATTACTTTCCACTGCAGACAAATTTCACGTCATCAGTTGCTTATTTCTGTTGCAGTAAAGACGAGGATTTGAACATAGATTTAAAAGTAATCCGAGAATAATCCACTGAGCTCCTTGTTGAGCCCTCCACCTGTTCCTACTATTTGAATTTTGCCATTTTTGTACTGTGACTGCGCTCACATTTTCCTTTCAACTTTCATTGTATATTTTTCTATTATGCTGCTAATTTAGCATGTTTTGAGGTGCTTGGAGGCTTCCTCTGAAATTATTTGATCACATACATTTGTGGAGTGCTTTAATGTCACCTGCTACTTACTTTTGTAACATGCATTTTAGACAACATCATGATTTGTTTGAACATTAATTTCTTTTGTGGATGGAAGCCAGCTTACTGTTTTCACATAACAGATCTGCACTCAATTGTGTAACATTTGGATCAGGAACATTTAGGATTAAATATGTTTTCTAAATGTCTTGAGAAAGCTTAACTCAAGCTCTGCTGCAGCATTTACACTTATCAGGTAACTGATCTCAATGCTCGGAACAGCAGGACCTTGAAGACTTCAGCCAGGAGGTGACATGATTAGTTAATCTTGCTTCTTTTCTGTCTTCCTTTTCATCTAATCTATTTTATTACATTTGAAAATTAAAACAAATTCTGCCAAGAGCAAGTTTGTTTGCGTGTTGCCCTTTGTTTGCACTGACATTTATATATTTGCATATGATTGCCATTCCTTCTTATGCTGAAATCAACTCTGCTTTATTGTGACCCTACAGTTTAAGTAAGGGCTATCCTACCACAACTTCAGCACAATTAAGACTGATTGAAGTGTCAATGATTTCAGCTGTATTTTGTACTGCAGTTACACACCCTCTGTTCCATTTAAGCAAAACAATCACAAGAAACAGAGATGAGAGGATAAAGGTCAATAGTCAAAGATGTGAGTTCTTTAGTGAAATTTGCTGCAATAGAAAGAATTAATGATTATATTTCTGTGCTTCTCTTTCATTTATTTATTTTTTAAAATGAAGTGAATGATATCCTGGTACAAAGAAATTTCTTTAAAACATTGTATTCTGTTTCCCAAATGTTTCTGCAGCTGATCATGAGACTTGATTTATGAGGACAGAGATGAACCACACACAGGTATACGGAGAAGGATGCTCTAGGAAATTATAAGAACCCACATTATAGGAAGTCCATTAGCTTTCACTTCCTAAATAATTAAACAGTACACTCATTCACCTTACCTCAAGAAGTGAAAATGGACCTTTGCAAAGGGCACCCTCTTTTACTAGAGAAAATAGGTTGTTTCTCCACAAGAAAAACAGAATAAAGTTTGAAATGTGCAGCAAAAATGCTAAAGAACCTGAGGAAATCAATCAATTATCATTACAAATGCACATTAAAACCTAGAGTTTTTCATTACACTGACAGTCAATATTTATGCAAGTCAACACGAAGTGATATCTCTATGATATGTGGCTCAACATCACTCATTGGAGTTTATCAGACATTTTTTAACACAACATGTTTTCTTTAAAGAAAAAAATGTCACTTGAAAGTAAAATCTTTGCAGAAATAGCTCAGTTTCGCTGAGCTGATGAGTGGTTAGAAAGCCAGTTATCTCAGGGCTATGCCAAATCACACCAAGCAACGTTGCAAAGAAATGCTTTTGTACCAGGACATCTTACTTTATTTGAAAAAAATAAATAAATGAAAGAGAAGCACAGAAATATAATCATTAATTCTTTCTATTGCAGCAAATTTCACTAAAGAACTCACATCTTTGACTATTGACCTTTATCCTGTCGTCTCTGTTTCTTGGGATTGTTTTGTTTAAATGGGATAGAGCGTGTGTAATTTTGTAATACAAAACACAGCTGAAAGCAGTAACACTTCAATCTGTCTTTACTCAGCCAAAGCTTTCAGAAACTCTGATTTTTTGACTTTGTGGAAGGAATTCTGGAAGCCTAGAAAACTGCAGTCATGTCTCAGATTTCCAGATCACTTAGCCACTCTACTTTACATTGTGGGCTTTTCAGGCTGTTTCTTAATCTTTCAGTATGGCCAAGGTTACAACACAAGTAAAGAAGAGCTGATTATTCGTTTTCATAATTAACAATTCTGAGATGAGATATTTTGTGTTAGCTCTTCATTTAGCAGTTGTAAATATTTTGATTTTCATTCCAAAATAAGAACAAACCTTTCACTCTTTCAGAACTTCCTACAACATTAATTCAGAATTTTGAGCTGCTATAATCACAGTACTTTGGAGTTTCTAAGTTTCTAATATTTTTTCTGGAAATGTTTGTAAAACATTTGAAATGTCCCTAGTTATGCTGACCAGTCTGAAAATTCAGACCAAGCCCACAAAGTTTTATATACTTTTAGGCGTCCAATAAGGAGGCAAAAAAAAGAGTAGGATGTGATTTTGATGCCTGCACTGTGTAAAAAATATTAGCAAGTGGTGAGTAACCAAAATGAGATTGCACAGAATGATATTTCTTTGCATAAATTATTTTCAAATACGTATTATACTAGTGGATATAGAGATATAAATAGCAAGATATTGGGTAGTTTTCTGCCTGGGTAACTGATAGACACTACTAATTTGACCAGCTCTAGGAAAATCAATCAGCTACAAATTCTGATCTTTATGCATTGGACTACACATTCTGATCATTTAAAGACACAAGTCAACTCAGCTTCAGAAAGGTCCGCCCCAAGCCCTAAATGCACACCCCTGACTCAGCCAGATACTTCATGGGTTTGTGTCCCTTTCTCAAGGATGAATGACTGCCAGAGGATGTATGCAAAATTAAAGGGGCAATAATTTCCTCTGTTATTGCTAGAAAAAGGTTGATGGAAAGGGTATCCAGCAAACACCATTGGTAATGATTAGTTGTAAACAATTGTACAAACATTGACTCTATTGGGTGTTCCTGACCACCTTTTGCTGACAACTGAGACCAGCAGAGTCCTCGTGGATCACCATCTTGGCTGTTCAACACAATGAACTGCAAAGCTCAGTACCAAACAATTCAATGGACCAAACAGTTCTCTCCCAAGAGTCAAGGTCTCCTATCCTACCTGCTAACCTGCTTCACCACCACATTACAATTTTTCATTGTCCTGCTTTCACTACTTTCCTTGTGACTTAACAGCTGTGAACAAAACCTGAGTACTCAATCCCCACTAAACTTAGGCCTGAAAAAAATGAGATTCATGAAAGCATGGTGTCTCTTTTTGATCATTCATGGTACATTTATAAATAACAATTTCTTTATTCAAGTGGTTTAATCCAGACAAAAACTGTCTTAAAGGTGCTAGGACCAGGAAAATTTTAAGATGACAATATCTAGGAAGTCCCTGAAGATAAATATAGGTGTAGATTGTTCTGTCTATAGCAGTCTCTCATCTGTTTCAATTTGTGGCCCCAGTTAAGTGGGGAAAGCCCTGATGCTTCACAGTGTCCGTTTGGAGACCCCCTAAAATCTCTGCTGATGGAGCTCCTGTTTCAGAAATTGTTAAGAAGCTACCAGCAATCTGAAAATCAGTCTGCTCATAGATATCATTGTATCACCAAAGCCTGTGTGACACAAACACATGACAAAACCAAAGCCACTTATCAGCTATCCACACTACTGGTGGCCTACAAACAATCTTCAGACTGTCCCAATTGCAAATCATTGTGTTGCAAAGACTGAACAAATAAAGAAGCCAGTTTATGCTAAGTTACAGCTTTGTTTCTGCACTGAGATGTAGAGGGTGAAGAAACTATTTGTGCATTCACCAATCTATGACCATGAAACATTATCAATCCCCTTTAAAAATACATCTCAGTACTAGAATAATTTAGTTTTTTTTTGTTGTTGTTGTTTTTCTTAAATAGATTAATAAAGTGGTTTGGGGGTTTTGGGGTTTTTTTGGGTGGTTTTTTTTTTTTTTTTTTTTTTTTTTTTTTTTTTTTTTTTGTTAACAGGGAAAGAAAAGTTTGATAATTACCAGTCAAAATTTCACAGGTCAGATTTCACAGATTTCTGGGCCAAATTCTGTAATGAAATTCATCTCAATGCTTCATTTAAAGAATTCTGTACTTCCACTGAACTCAGTAAGACTGCTCACGCGCGTAAAATCAAGCATGTCCTGAAAATGAGCTGGGACAAGGTTTCACTCTTACCACATGTTGCTCGAAATAGACACCCAGAGAGATTTGCAAATGTGCACAAGCAGGGCTCACTGACAATTTTTATAAACCTGTCTCCTCTTGTTGAATTCTGGGGGAAAAAGAAGCAAGTAATGTACTCTAGAGGAACATTGTGTGACACTAATATGCCTAGGTGTCATTAATGTACCTTTTTTCCTCTGGAGCACAGATGGAGAAGCACAGGACCTCTGGCATGAGTAGGCAGCCCTTGCCACTTCTGTTCCATTCTGCCATTCTTGTGGGGACAAAACACAGACCCCATCTCTGATGACAGCCAAAGGTGTCACTTTCTAATCTGCTGTGTCTGCAGCTGCCTGTTGCATCTCAGACTATACAGGCACTTTCCTGTATTACATTTTTATTGCACTTTCTCATTCAGAGAAAAAAAAACCTATATGATAGGTTTAAGAAAGTTGAGGGTGTTCAGCCTGGCGAGGAGAAGGTTGTGTGGAGGCCTCATAGCAACCTTCCAGTGTTTGAAGGGGGCCTACGAGGAAGATGGAGAGGGACTCTTCATCAAGAACTGTAGTGATAGGACAAGGAGTAATGTCAAGCTAAAAGAGGGAAAATTTAGGTTTATACAGAAGAAATTCTTTACTGTGAGAGTGGTGAGGCACTGGAAGTGGTTGTCCAAAAAAGTTGTGAATGTCCCATCCCTGGATGTTCAAGGCCAGGCTGGATGGGGGTCTGAGCAACCTGGGATAGTGAAAGGTGTCCCAGCCCAAGGCAGGGGATTGGAATGAGATGATCTTTAAGGTCCTTTCCTATTCATACCATTCTATGATCCCATGACTCTATGAAACTGAAAAATGCAGCCTGTTTTACCTGGATCCCAGACCAGGACACTTCCAGGACAAAGTCAGCTAGATATCTTCAAACATCAGCCACCGTGACCTTTTGTGTGGCCTCTGAGAGAAACTGGTACAGAGAAAAGCTTTAGAGGGCCCTTGTAGGAGGCCTGTGAAGAACCACATATAATATGTGTAATTTTTTCTTGTAAATGAGTGGGGCAGAGCCTTTTCAAGGACCA
Organism: Falcunculus frontatus; assembly: GCA_013398115.1. NCBI lineage: Eukaryota > Metazoa > Chordata > Aves > Passeriformes > Falcunculus > Falcunculus frontatus. The sequence goes on along the minus strand of VZRV01009523.1, from coordinate 170,862 downwards.
CACCTTTCAATTTCAGCATCACTGATAACAAAAAGGATGGAGAACAAATACTGAGCAAAACTTGCAGACTCCCCTTTTCTAATACAAAAAAATTCTATAAAAGCTTTCTCTAGATAATACAACCAAAAGAAGCCCTGAAAATCCTTTGCTACAGGAGTATATCAATAAGAACCAAAAACATGCCAGTTAAAAACCAGCCTCACAATGGGAAAGCAGTTCAAACACCTATGCTTTTAGGTAATAACTACAAGACTCTATTTCTAGAAATAGGGGTATGTAGGCGAGGCAAGTACTGATTGATGGTGCCAGCAGATCACTTTCATAACAAGGTACAGAATGGAAATGCTGTGTGGAAAACAGTAATTGTTTCAGTACCCAGTTGGTTATGTGCATATTGGTATCTAGGTTGCCTGAGTAACCTTAAGGCTAAGTACAATGCAGAAGGAAATTCATTATCATGACTCCTTCAGATATATTACCTCATTCACATATGTATTTTGAGACTCAACATTGAACTGTGCTATCCAAAATGTCTATCAGGTCTTGAAACAAGCAACAGACACTTCTGGAGGCTCTAGGAGTGTCTGAGAGCTTAGCAGAGTGGGAATGCATGTAGCATGCCTCCCTCCACTGCTCTCCCCTTTGTTTCAGTTCTCTTGGGAGCTGGTGGCACTAGGGAGCTCCAGCTTTATCCGTGGAGAGGCATCAGTTCTGACAGATGCAAGGACACATTGCATGGGGGGAAGCAATTTGTATGCAGCTGTATTTACTGACTGCAGCTCTTAGGTTTGAGGTGGTGACTGCTTTTTTTTCCGGATTGCTTTCATGAGAAAGCTGTGGATTGACTGAGAGCAACACGATCATGCCCCCTTGGAGATCAGTGAGGAAGGTGAGCCTAAGCCCTTGAAGCTGTGAGCTTCTGGAGAAAAAGCTGAGATCTGAACCTTGTGCCTGCTTGGCAGGCAGTTGTTTGCCTGTATTCTGCCCCCATCCCATTAAATTCCAAAAGAGCCTCACCAAAAGCTTGAAGTGATTTTGTAAGGCAAGTTCAGCTTGAGGTATATGATATAAATTCCTGGTAGCTCAAGATTACCCCTGATTTTTACCACACTTGCCCTGAAGAGAAAATGCAATTCCCAAGGCCTTCATTGTACAAAGCAGAAAGATGCTTACTCCAGTTTTAGGGTATAAATTGATTAGGAATCTCTTAAAATCAAGTGCTTGACCTGAAACAGCCAGACCTTCTTTATACTCTGCTCTCAAAAGCATTCTCCCATCTAATGCCTTCCACTGTAGCATTGCTGTTCACAGCAATCAGTATTCTGGGGCACAGACTCTTTCCTTTCTTAATGCAAAGCCTTACTCACACTTCATTTACTAGGCTGCATGCTAATGAGAACTGTTTGCAACCTTCACTGCCAGTGAGAAGTCCCAGGATAGCTCTCCCTAATTCCTGGCTGGTTGGGTGCACTGAACATGGCACCCTTTAACTGGGGAAAAAACCCAAATGATGCCTTCCCGATGTGCGGTTAAACTGAGCTAAATTAACACAATGGGTGTTTCATTTTTCACATGAAGTTGGCATTCCTCAGGGATCTTTTCTGCTGGTCTTTAACATAGATTCAATGTAGTCATCAACTTTGCTGTACTTCAGAATCTGGAGGTTGAAAAGCTGAAGCAGCACATACATGGATACACAGCACCCAGAGTTATACACAGCAGCAGTTTGATGTGTAGCAGTGCCATATGGCTCAACATGGTCTTTTAATTAAGAGATGTGGCTGCTGTTACTTAGATTACAGCATCACTGTGGTGTGACAGGGGAGATCAGAGTGCCCCTGAATTAGTCACAGTATCTCCAAGGATTTAACCTCTGAGGAGACCAAAATGTCCAGTGCCCTCTGCAAGGTGACACAGAATGGCAGGAAAGAGCCAGGAAGAGAAAGTAGCTATTTTCAGGAACCTGTCTGATGTAGCCAAAGGAGTATACTCTGGTTTGTACATGATGCTTTGAGTATTTATACACAGCTGAGTACACATTCTTTGACAAAACTTGGTCAGGAAATAGTTAATATTTTCAAAGAAAATTATTGAAATAACTTAGTGTTCTTCCAGAACTTCACCTGTACATACATTTCCTCCTGAGAAATGCCGAAGCTTCAGGCTATGTGGATGTGAAACATAACTTAGTATGCACTAGGGACAGAAATCCTGCATTAGGTTCAGCTCCTGTCTCAACTACGTCTGATTATGTTCCCCAGCTTAAGGCTTGTTACTTGATTTGAAAGCCTGTTATGTCTCGGGAAACTTATACATATAACTTGTAGCTGCTTTCATAGTTTAAAAGCTGTCATTTCACCCTCTGCACAAAGAAATGCTTTTCCTGTCTGTGTCAAAGTGATCCACACAGCTCTCCCACGGAGTTTTGAAAGCGTCTTCTGGTACAGCAACACAGCTTTTATTCTGTGAGAGCAATTTGCTCTGCCATTATATTGTCTGCAGGTATGCAGCTGTATTGTTTTACAGCGTTGATCTTGGAAGGAGCTGGAAAGCTCATAAACTGGAAATCAATTGGTTTCCAGCTGAGGCTTTACTTCTTCCTAGCCCACTGTGCTCTCCAGGTGAATCCCTGTGGGATTTTGTTAAAGAGAAAAAGGAAAGTGCAGTTGTGTCCAGACTGGGGCAAATCTAATACCATTCCAAATCACGGGTTACATCCTTCTCCGCCTCTTACTTGTTTCTTCTTCCTTGCTCACATCGTTTATAAGCACACCTCATCCTGTGTCCCCATCAGCTGCCCACAACTCCCACCACCAGTTCCACATTTCTCTCGATGCAGGGAACTGGCGCATTTACTGTGTTCTCAGAGAAACTTCAAAGGCAAACATGGGTTACTCTTGAAACACACATGAACACGTGCTAGACAGAAAAAACCACCACCTGCAGAAGGCACAGAATCAGATAAGTGGTGCCAACTCACAGGTCCGACATCTGAAGCACTTTCTCTTAGAGGTACCACCAGTGGCAATGTCACCTCAGTCTGTACTCGAGGCTTCCCAGTAACATTCATAAACGGGAAGGAGCACAGGACACCAAGGCCACAGGCTGCAAGAGAAAGGTGAGGGGAAAAGTCCTTGCCCAAAAGATGGTGCAGAGCTGCCCAGCAAACAGAGTTGGCACATCTGCGAGCTGCTCATAGCTTGCAAACACTAAATGAAATGCATGGAGTTCAGGGGGAATTTCTACGGAGTTCCATGCAGTTCCAGAGGCATTCCTCCTTAAATCTAAGGGAGTTAGTGAGAATAATATATGTGCCACTTCAGCATGATGTCTGATGATCATGCTGTGGAGAAAGGAAAGCTTGAGAGAAAATGCCATTATCTACCCAAAGCAAATACAAATGTGGAACTTGGTGTATACTTTTCCAGAGATGTTACAATCATCAGTCACAAAGAGCGTGGATCTGATCCTCAGTACAATGCACATAGTCAGCTGTTCAGCATGTTGCTCTGTTGCTAAGTATGAAGCCAGAAAATAAGTAGGCAGGTCAGTTCCTGCCTCATTAACACAGTGGGAGGGGGAAGGTCTGAAAAATAAGATTGTAAAAACAGCCATGAAAGCTTGTTGGAAGCTAAACAATACCCAAGACCCAGCTATGATTCCCTTCCTTTACCTTATTTCTTTTTGTCTCTTTCAATTACTTTATTTTCAGTTGTTCCTAACTGCTGGTGATTTCAGCTTCTCCTAACCTTTAAGAATCCCAAAGCACAGAAACAATTTTCTCATTTACTTGAGCTACAGGAGCTTTTTTAAAATCCTTTTATGGAAAAGTAGGAATTATCTCAGGGTGACTACTTTTGTATCACTGTAAAAACTTACCTGTGTGAAAGTGGGTGTGCTGAGGGTTCAGGTGGGGCAGGAGGATGCAGTCGGAGCACTGTCAGCACTCAACCAAAGCTATTTTGCTTCTATCACACTGCAAAGGGTTTTTCACCCTTGCAGCCTCCATGTCTCTTTGGATTGATGTTTTAGGAGACATTCTTCAAGGATTTTCATAAAACCACCATCCTTCAGCTCCAATGAAGTGTGACTAAATGCGGTTATGTTAAGGTGGGTTTTTTGTTGTTTTCTTTGACTTTCTCTAATGCATTAATTTTTTTTTTAAAACCTTCAATAACAAAAGCTTTAAACAGAAGGCTAAATATGTGGAAGGAAAGGTAGTCAAAATGTTTGATGAACGAGAGAAAAAAGAAAATGGTGATGAAAAATGAAAAAGTCTCTGTTTCATTCAGAATTTGAACAGAATTATTGTCTCCTAGAGATAATAGGAGATAATAAAAACCTATAGCTGGTTTTTGTTGTTGGGTTGGGCACAGAATTTAGTGTGTGTTGCTTAGATTTTTTTATTTTTCTAATTCAAAAGCAAAAGAAAAGGTTTCTGCTCCTCCCTTATATTCACACCATGACCTCTAAATGAAAAGTACTGTGTTGGAAGTCAAAGGCTTTTCAGGAGGACACCCCATTCAGACTGCAAACCTTACATAACCTGCTGTGCCATGGTTAACAAGTATACCATGACAAATGAGACAGCAGGTATACGGCTGCTTGGCTGGGGATGCATCAACAAACACTCACTGCAAAGGTCTCGCAAGAAACCTACTTGCAAAATCCAGGTTCAACCAATGGAAGACAGGCCTGGGTTAGAAGACAGAGATAGCCTGGTCTCACTCAAGTAGTCCCTTACAATCTATGGAAATCCTCCTGAAGGGATGCTGACTGGTCTGACAGACCTGCTGGATACAGCTTGAGCAAGTTTCCTCCCACCTGTTTCCAAATGAGCCTTCTGAAATGACATGTTGCAATTTCTCAGTAGTATTTAATCATGAAGTAAAGCTTTGTTTGGACAAAAACCAATTCATGTTTTTCGAAGTCACCACCTATAAAGCCACCTTTGTGCCACATGGTGTTGGCAAGGGGCTGGCGGCCACTAAAGAACTGCAAGGGTGAAAGACGTCTGTATATCAGACTGTGTAAAAAGACAGACATGATTAAGTGTCACTCCACTGATCTTAAAAGGATGGGCAGGCTTTTTATTTATTAACAAAATTTTGTTGATAGCTGAAAAAATTCAGTGTTTGGGCTTGGAAGCTGTGGTGCATACGTCTCTGTGAAATTAAATGCCAATAAAGACACCTAAACATCTCTACAGGCAGAGTACTGTAAACAGTTCTGCCATGTTCCCCACGAAGGCCTAGAGGGTGTCTTACAAACGCCTCTGAAGATAAAAGAGGAGCTGTGTCTTCCTTGTACGTGCCTGGAAGGCTCAGCTGCATCACCACCCATCAAGGAGTTGGTTGTGCTGATACTGCTTTTTGTGTGCACAAGGCAGGGACCTTGACACCCACCCAAAGATAAACTGCTCTACCCAGCCCCAGGGTCCTGCCCTGCTTGTGCCCAGCCTGGCCATTCCCTCCCTCTGGGGCAATTCTGGCAGCTGGATTTGCTTCCCTCTTTGCCTACATCTGTGTGGGACCTTCACTTCCCCCTGGCACGATGGCAGCCCACCACAAGGCTTACAGCATGCGGTGAGGTAAAAATAGCATTCCAGGAGGTGAACGAAGCAAAGCCTCAGCCTTCCTGTGCTGTAGCCTCTTTAGATTATTCACTTTCCTCTCCTATATAGTTATAATGATGGCTTGTCACATGCCTTTTTTTTTTTTGTTTGGTTTTGGTAGGCAGAGGTTTAAAGAAAGGTTTTTCACTGTAGTTTCAGGTGAAAAAAAATGCCATTTTTTCCTCAATACTTTAATAACAACAAGCAGACTTATTCTGCAGTAATTTCAAATCCCACTGTGATTAAAACAGTAATAAAATGGTACAAATGATGCTTTTATTTTTTTTAAAACATGAGACCATTCTTTGTCAAGGAAGGTGGAAGCAGCACCAAAAATTTCCTAAGAAAGGATGTTCTCCTCCTTTAAACAGCCTTTATTTGCATCTGGGAGTTTAAAACTCATTTCAGACAGATGACCCTCTGAGGGGCTGGCACAGCACTGAGTGCAACAAGGTGCTGTTTTTCAAGCAGGATAATTAGATGCATGCTGAAAGTAACTGTTAATAAACCCACTAATACCAATTTTGGCAATTTTCAGTCACCACCCAATTTCACACATGGTGTCCTAAACAGCATGGCAAATCACGCAATCTCATAAAACCTTTATCTCCAGAAATCAGTCCCCATGTTTTTTCAGTGGGACCTGTCCAAGGGATCTGAAAGGCTCTCTCTTCTAATCAGGAGTCTGAAAGGCTTTCTACTTTCACCAAGGGAAAGAATTACAGCTGTTTGTGTAAATCAGTGCTGTTTGGTTGAATAAAAACCCCATGTGTAACTCACCTGTTTGCTGAATATGAGACATTGTTAAGCTCTGTAAATTAAAAGGGGTAAATTGCCTTTACCTAAATTAATTCTCAGCTACACTAATAGGTTAAATAATTTAACAAGGTCCTAAGTCTACATGACAGCTTTAATTTAGTTCGTAACTTTCCCTCTGTGCTGAAGTAGTTTCGAGGTCAGCTGTATTAAACAAATGCTAGCCTAAAGACAGAGTTAAGCTGTGCAAATAGTTCCCTAAACTGGGAAGCACATAACCAGGAGATAACTCAGTTATGCTTAAACTTTTTATAGATGTTATTTCTTTCATCTTCTGGGCTTTGGAAATTAAACTCCCCACTATAGCAATCACAATGACATATGTGCAGCCCCCATTAGGAGAAAATATTTTCTGAGCTGGGATCTGAGATTGAACTCGCGTATATCAAGGCTTAGACATTTTTTATCGTCTGCTAATACACGTGCGGGAACACTGTTTTTGAGATTTTTTTCCTCCTCTTTTCTTCAGAATATATCATTTCTAAGGGAAGGTTGGATTAAGTTTCTTGTCTTTGGCTTTTCTGTTTTCCCTTCAGCTCTATATTGTCATACCTTGCCAGCTAATCTCACTTTCCTTGCTAATAACATACCCTTACCATTTAGGTAAAAATGGTTTTCAGAAAAAATATGTCCTATGAGATGTTATGACATTTTGTGAAACAACATAATGCAATGTGACTGATGCAGATGGATATGCCCCATAAAGCTGAGAGATTTAGACATGTAGTTTCCCCCCCCAAAATCACTTCATAAAGCAGTTTTGTTTAAAATATCACTTTGAAATCCTATTTAAACTCCTTCAAGTAGATAGAAAATTTATCTAAACTTTTATATAAAATGGTTTTTACCTGAATGCTTAGAGATGTTCTATGTTCAATGCTTTTTACACCTCACTATGAAAGGCAAAAAAAATATACATTATGTAAGAAAACACCTAGCTAATGTTTCCTTCTTTACTCCCATCCCTGAAGGAAGAGAAATGCTTTAGTGGGATCAGTAGTTATAAATCACTACAAGTTATTTGAGGTTTTATTTAATCTACTTTTATTATAATGTCCATGCCATCTGCTGTACATATTGAGCTTATTACACTAATTCATTTTGCAAGCACCAACCTCTGAGTGAGAGGTGTCAGAGGGCAATTGATTAAGGGATATTTGTTCTGTTACAGCTTTTTCTTTAATTTCTCTCTGTAAGGATTTCAGGTTGAGCAAGCGATCTGACATGATAATGGGACCTCAGGTCTGGAGATAAATGAGACCTGTGATTTGGTGCATTCATAAATATCAGAACATCTTTTAACCTGGTGGTGCTGAGAGAGGCAGTGGGTGTCAGCTGTGGGTTCGCACAATGCTAAAGACATGAGCTTGTTTCACTTCTTAAAAGCTGAAAGAAAATGGATGCTTGGCATAAAAATGATAGCTCAGTCTAGGAATTTACCTCCCATGCACCTTTATTATCTCTAGTTAAATGGATTTTGTATGATGGCCTAGGACAAAGAGGAAAAGTGGAACAAAGAAAAACTCGAAAGGTTCTGTATTACAGCATGAGATACCAGTCCTGTAGTGAGCAAGTATCTGCACTGTGTGGAGTATGTGTATCTCTTCCTCTGATTAAGCATTGTTTGGCTCTAAACATTTTAGCCCTGAAGTGCGTGTCCTCGAATTCTTGCTTTCCATGTTTGCAATATACCACCAGCATTAAGATACAAGGGTTATAGGTGCTTGGAAAAAATCCATCACATTTTCTCCATAGTGTCATGAAGAACTGAATAACCCCAATATTAGACTTGCTTTGTTACCTTAGAGCAATTAGTCCGAGTATGAGAGTAGTCTGGGTATTTAAAAACTAATGCAAAATTTACAACCGCAACTTGAAGTTCATCATATTTTGATCTATTTATAATGAACTTGTCCATCACGTCTGGGGTCCTGACACTATACCTACAGCTGTGTAATATTTATGCACTTGAGCAGTTCCACTGAATTCAATGGAAAACCATGAAAAATCTTATTCAGTGGATACTGGTGCTGTATCCTTTAAATGCAGACATCCATGCATAAATATGTCAGTCTGAGATCCTCTCTAAAGGTCAGGACAGCATTTTAGCACAAGCTTCCTCATCCTCACCAAACTAGACAACACAATATAGGCGAGTTCAATCACTTTGAGCTGTGGCCCTGCATTTTCTGTGTGTGTTTTTAAAGGCTTGGATCTCTGCCACATGCTATTAGTAGCTGTCATGCACAACTTACATCTAGCCTGTGGCCCCTTTAAGTTCCAGCTACTGCAGGCTTCAAATGCAAGCCTAGTCACTGTCAAATTGCCCTCTGTGTGTTCTCTCACATAGTTTCCGTTGTGCCAGCAAAGTGCCCAGACTGCCATATTTCACTGGGAGAAAGACTGAACATTTCCATTTCTTTAGGTTAAAAAGTCCTTGGACAGTCTTGGTTTTATGTAAAGTTTTATTTAGCCAAAAACCACTTCAAACACCAATTCTGCTGATTCTCAAGCACATTACACTGAAGTCAAAAGGCACACCCTGAAAAGTCTAAGTTAAACTTACTATCAGTGGTACATCCCAGCTTCTTACAGAATCTGAAGCTGGGACCTTTACTCTTATAATACCTCCAAATACCTTGAAGCTGCAATGAGTATATTCTGCTTTTGTTCATGAAGAAAATGCAACATGACACCACCCAGCCTGGTTGAGCATCCAGTTTCCTTAGTTCATAGGCTCCTGTTTTCCCTTTTATTACGCACTTTACAGCTCCAGTGCTAATTGCACAGATCGATTCATTTACAGCAGCACAACAGAAAACAGGGCGACAGCGGAGACAATAAGATTGCACTAAGGCATTGCAACTGGTGTACTGATGGATCCTGAATAAAGTGCCAGCTGTGTCCTGTAAAAAGAGGTGACTAGAAAAGAAAATCTCAACAAGGACTTTGTGAGTTCAGCTACATTTTGGTGTCTGCAGGGAAGAAAACAGCTGAAAGGATTACTGAGAGCTTCCTACCTACTAGGTCATGCCACCGTCCTGTGTAGAGATATGGGGTGCTGTTATTGCTACTGCAGCTTGTACAATGCGGGATTTATTGTCTCATTAAGAACAAAAAACTTTATTTCCTGTCTTCAGCAGAGCCTCTGTTTGTTTTTCTGTACCCATATCTCTCCAGTGAGATTTCTCTGCAGCTTACTAAACTTGCAGCACTGAATTGGCAGCACTAAGAGCACAACTGAGTCACGAGTCCTGGCTGCTGGGTAACTCTTCTGCTGGAGAGTAAACAAACTCCTTTATAAAATGCAGTCTCAGGAGAGTTCTCCAATTGGCACAAACTGTGAAGCATATCCTTTTCTTGCAACACGGGGAGAAAAAGTAATACCCTTTTGCTCCAATCTCCCCTGCGGCAATCCAATATATTCTTACTGGCACAGGCAAAGCCACTGGTTACCATCTGGATCTGTGTTGAAGATTCGCAGGACCTGCGCAGAGATGATGAATGCAAGGCACACGGGAGACCAAGCATTTCCACTCTGGCAGTCTCTACAAAGGAGGTCCCACAAAGACCTTAAAGCCATCTTCCTCTGGTTGGAACTAGGAACTTTGTCACCATCGTGTTCCCTGCCACTTGGGCAGCTGCCCGCTGCAGAGCCCTTGCCACTTGTGTAGCCTCCTGGACAGGCCTATGGTGCTCACCTTGACTGACACAGATAAATCTTTCTCATTATCTAAAACTCTGATATAAAGCTTCATCCCATGGGTCAACTCCTAGAGCTAAAGAGGATTGTGTAGGACAGAGGCAAATATTCGAAAGTCTCAGCCCAGGGGCTCCAGTAATTTAATAAGGACAAATAAAGCATAGAAAAAATTATTCTCAGGAGCATTTTAGCAGATTAGCACCTCACATATTGAAAGAATTACAGAGTCTAAATATTGCAGCATGAACATCTTGCTTGTCTATGAGCATGGGCAATACTGCAAACCACATAGGAGTTAGATTTTAGATGGCTGGGATGCACAGTTAGCTTAAAGAGCCACGGTCATTATTTTTAGACATGGCTGATTAATTTGCTTTACCAAGACTGAAATGTAACATAATGTATATAATGCAATTAGAAAGCTGTGTCTCTATTAATGCTGTAGGCAAAATGCAGAGACAAGCTTCTGAGAAGCAGTGGGAGTCTAACAATTATTTACACCTTTATGCTGTGCTGGGAGTTTGTGTACTACAACCTGGAAGTTTGAGCATTTGAGAGGCTTGTGCACTAATCATTGCACTATTGATTTTCCCTCAAATTCCACACCTGAATGTGTCTTGCTTACTTTACATGACAGCCTAGAGTGGAACAGGACATGCCTATATGCTGAGGAGCTCAAGAAAGAGGACACACATACAGAAATTGGGTGACACATCTGGAAAGTAAATGAAAATTAGATTTTCTTCCATATGAGTTTATCTTCTTCCAGAGGAATGGTATGCAAGGCATCCAAGAAGCACGATGCAAAGGAAGCTGTCTCTGCTCTGGGTTCATCCAAAACATGATAATTATATCGCATGTAGCTCAGAGAAGTCATTCTTTCAGCACCCCTCTACCAAGACCAGAAGGTTAACTTCTCATCTTGGCTATGGGCTCAAGCAACAGACACAATATTTATTTTTCTCCAGAGTAGTAGCTAGATGTTGTCAGTTCCACATTAGGGTTAAAATTTTGGCCTAATTCTAGTCCTGTACATTGGGTAGAAAAGGTAATGTTAAAAAATACAAGAACAAAAAACCCCAACTCAACTGTCCCAAAAAGCCACCCCAACAAAAAAAACCCTCCAGACAGAGCTTGTTCATAGCTCTCTTTAATAAATTGCGTGAGTCTTGTTTTCTTCCTTCAACAGTTTAATCCTCCTTGCTTGTTTCTCATTCACCAAGGGGGAAGCATGAAGCAACCATATTGGGAGGTGGGGTGTCAAAGCTTGTCAGCTTGCCAATGGTTATGTTAAACAGGAGCTAAGAGTACAAGGATTAAAAAAGGTCAGATTTGGAAAGCACCCTACAGACAAATGAAGTAAATCAGCTGAAGAGACTTAACTATTGTCTAATTGCAGTAGCTATTTATAGAATTGAATATAAGGTTTTCTTTCCCATGCTTAGCAAATTGCAACTAATGGGTCTCTAAAACTTAAGCTTTATTTTGTTTTTTGGAACAGTGCTGGAGAACTGATTAGTGTGTGCTTATACAGAAATGCATAAAATAATCTCATTATAGTAGAGCATGTGCTGTGACTGAGGGGTGATTTCTGCCCAGACTGTGTCCTGTGTTTCATTGCAACTGATCATTTAATAAACAAACAGGAAATAGTGCAAACAAGAAGCAGTGGAGCAGGCATTCATTCATCTACTAAGAACTTATAAATGGGTACGTGAACACCCTCATTCTAGAGGGATTTTCTAAAGGCTAAATAGATAACCTCAGTCTCCACGATCCATTCTATCCTCAACTCCTTTCTGTATTAAAGCCCAGAAATATCTGGTATCATGATGAAGTTTTCAATAATTGACACAGATGTGTTTGCGTCCTGCACCATTTCAGTTAATGGAGAGCTCCAGGGAGCCAAGATTTTGCTTGTTGTGTATTCATTTATTATTAATTTAAAGAATGTGGCCATTTGCCAGTAGGAACTGAAATGAAATCACCACCTTCACGCAGGCAATCCAACAACCCTCCAGTCGCAGTGACATTCAGTTACTAATGGGTTGGTTCAGTTTTAATCCGCTGCCTAGAGATGAATAACATTAATTATTGTAATTGGTAGTGACAGTAATGGGTGCAACATTTCCGGGGCTAATTTACTCTACTTTTGTATCATGCTAATGTGGCCATTCTGCTTCAGTACCCGAGATAACTAAAACCAGTTCAAATGTCTGTCTACTGTACACTGTGGTGTAGAGCCTGCACATCCTGAGACTTGCAATGTATGGGATGGCATAGAGCTGCTGTGCTGAGGCAATCCATGGGACAAAATGGCACTGCAGCATCATGAAATATTCCATGTGAACCTATCACACATTGGTAGGAAATGTTCGGTCTGGCAGCTGAGCCGAGAAAAATATACTGGTTTGATTAAATAATAGTAATAAAGAACTCATTTACGACAGGTGAAAATAGGAACCAGATTAAAGTAGGTAATTTTATTATTATTTTGCACTTTACAGATTCAGAGCAATGATTTGACCCAAGGTTTCTTACCTCTCAAGTAAGTCTCTCAACTGCTAAGTTATTAGTGCACACTGAAGCTGGCCTCCCTCAGGCTGGTTTGCTCAAACTGCTCCACTTTGAAGAGCATACTTAAATATTTGGTGAGGAAACATAAACGATTCTGCAGCTGCTGGTCAGAATGCTAAAATATCAGGGACCCAGTTATTTATCCAAAATGAAATAACACCAACAGGAAGGACTGAGAGCAGCTTTCCATCCCCAGCCTTTTGAACAGAATGTGCATTAAGTCTTGGGTCACATTACTGGAAAAAGAGGTGCTGGGTTGTTAAGATGACCTCAGGTAGAGAGGGACTTAATCTGTGCCTACATCCTACAAGATAAATGTCCTAAACAGAGGGTTACTGAATAAAACTGGGATTGATGACTTAAAGAAAGTGCTGAAATCTGAACTGGTTTTTGGCATCTTTTGCAGATAGCGGAAAATTTAAAACACAGTTCAGAACAAATCTGGGTTTCCTTGAAAGACTTCAGAAAAAAATTAATGCATAAAATAAAATCTAACTAAATGCATGGACACACATATATGTACACATAAGCAATTAGAAACTTGTAGGTATGAGCAGCAAAGACTATCAAAGAAGCATAACAGAGGTAAAAAAATTCCAGCTATTTTGCCCAAGTAGTATATGCCATCTCAAATATTAGAAGATGCTTCCATACACAAAAATTGAATTTAAGTCTGTTCTCATGAGGTACATTAAATTAGATTATGTTTTTTGTATACCGACTGGAAAGAAAAAATGCAAGGTCATGAAACAAACAATCAAAAATAATCCAAAAATATTTTTATAGTTAGCCTGACTGCTCCCAAAAAGGCTTTTATGAAAACAAATCAGCATTAGAATTACGTCAAATTCATCAGTTTTTCAAACTTCTGACTTTTTTTACTGCTTTTTAACTTCAATTTGAAGAAGTAAGTTGAATTTTTGACTTACAGAGAATATATAAAAGTAGCAGAGTTCCTACCCAAACCAAGCATGCCTCACACCTGAAGACTATTGACGTTCCCAGTGAAAGACAGCAGTGCATGGGACAGGAGTCTGAGTAGACAAAGTGGTTAAGATGAGAGGCAGATCCTTCCACCTGCTGATGAGCCAGAAGGGGCAGGAAGAGGATGGGAAGTGAAGATTTGGGTTACCAGGCCCAGCTCACAGCTGGGCCATGTCTTTGTGCCATGTTAGTACGCTGTCTCAAAAGGAGTTAAGCTCCAATCAGTCCCCTCTGGGTGCTCCAGAGTCTCCCTCTTCTCATGCTCAGAAACTTTGCTCTCTTAGACAGCCAAAAATTATTCATTGCCTGTTTAGAGCTATTTGTTCCTGTGCCAACGTTGTCCTTTGGTTTAAATTGCTCTCCTCCCTCCCTGGTGTTTACCCTTGCAATGTATTTATAGATAGCAATCAGATCCCATCTCAGCTTTCATTTTGCTAGGCTAAACATGCCAAGCTTTTTCCCAGTTTGCTCTCATAAGACAGGCACTCTATTCCCCCTGTTCTCCTCACAGCCCTCCTCCCCACCTGTTCCTGTATCAGTTGTTGTCTTACGGTAAGAAGAGACACCTACTTGATGACTGAGGTCCCCTCTTCTTTAGGTGCCACGCTTACAAGAGGGAGGGATGAAGGTCCTCATCCCAGGGAGCAGTGGGGGTCCTTGCTGGCTGGGAGAAGGGTGCAATCCAGAAGCTGTGCCCAGCAGGTTCAGGTGTTGTTACCTGCCCCAGTCCTGCTGCCCATTGGCCCAGTCGTGTCTGTGGGTTCACCTGTGGGTTAGCCTGCAGCTGCGCTTGATGGGGCACTCATTATGGGATGCACCTGGGACATCCATCACAGGATAAAATGACCCGCACTACTTCAGCCCCAGAGCAATGAGATGTATGCTCCTTAGGAATAACTAAATTAAGAGGATGCATTAATAGGGCTACTGCTCACATTTTCTGACAACATATTTCCTTTATACTATTTATAAATCATACATGAAGAATTATTTTTCAGATTCTCATTTGGCATACATTGATGAAGCTTCATTAGCTACAGTGAAGCCTATCACCGCACCAGCCAATCAGTGGGCTATTTATTAATTAAGTTGTAGAACATGCCTTTGAAGGGGACTTCTTTTCCCCTCTACATAATCCATCCAACCATATTTCTTCCTTCACTTTCCCGTGGAAAAAATATGCTCTTCAGATTATTGCCAAAACCTTCATGATTCACTATATTGAAATAAATCTAACTTTCTGGAATTTATAGGCAGGGACGATAAGCTGAGTCTGATTAATCTAAGATTTGAAGGGCTGTAGCCCAGCTATAACTTTCAGTAAGGAGGTGTAATTACAGGTTAAGTATGGCAAAACCAGACTACTCAACACTGCTGTATTGAAACCTTTAAACCATTAAATATGGAAGTTCAAATTCATGCACAAAGGCAACGTTTTTGAAATCCCAGCAATTTAGGAGGATTATGTTTCTGAATGTGGCATGGATGGGAGAACACTTGTCTAACTAATGGCTTATTTCTGCTGGAGAAACTCAAGATCAGGATGCACAACCAGGACTTTAATTTTATTTTAAGAGGGATAATGTTTTTTTGAAATTCCTCCACTGTTTTTTAGTCATATTCTGACAAAGGCAGAGAATTATGAGGGGAAGATAGGGTAAAAAACCTCACACCACAGCCATGAACCCAGTGATGTTCCCGGTTACCATTCTGCTCAACATTATGATTGCACTGTCAAAAAATCAAGGACTCAAGGACTCAAAAAATCAATTCAATAATCCTCCTTTCTGTGCTTCTCCAGGAGCAGGGAACCTCTCCTTCCTACCATGGAAGCTAAGTAACAGATAGTAGAGGGACTATGATGTGCTGCTGATTAGCTGGGGTCCCAATCACATTGGAGTTTGTAATATAAGAACATGTTAGTGGTGAGGCTTAGAAGTGTTGCTCTTCAAGCTAAATTAGAGCATCCTCAGCATGCTTTCATCTGCTTTAGCTACTCCCTTCTGTCCCATCTCATGCTGGCAGGACCATGGCTTGCATCAGCTGTATGTGACCTGTCATCCTGAGGAGGGGGATGGCACAGTTTTGAGTTTTCTACCTCAACATGTAAGGGGAGGCATTTTGGGGAAGGTGGGGTTGTTTTCTGTGCCCATCTGAGCAAAAATGTGACAAAAAATGCCCCAGAGAACTGCATCAAAGGAGCTGATTTAAGACTTTTTTCCTCCTTTAATTCGGTGACAGTTTTGATATTTGTCTAAAAAGATTCTCTAAGATCAGGGTTGTTGTGTCTTTATGCCTGCAATTGTATTAGAAGTGCCATGCAGCCTTTTCTATAAGCTAGAATATTGGTATTATGTGTCATCTGTGCAAAACACTTATGAGATCTGGTCCATAATTACAGCTTTCTAACATCACAGGAGAACATTTCTCAGACCTACTAATTGTGCTGCCCTTTATGGTCCATCTTATTGATTAAACATCTGTTAGTGTTTTGGCGAAATGAGAATTCACTTGCAATGCAATGTGTCTGGTATATTAAATTCTGTTTAAGTCAGCCCTCACTACAAGTTTGAGATACATGTATTGTATCTCCTTAATTGTATCTTAGTATTTTTTGCCTCTGTTTGTTGTTTATACAGTTTGCTGGAGAGCAGGAGAGTGTTCTATTGTTTTCTTCACAGCAAAGTCAGCTTATATTCCCTTAATTCTTTTGCCACACTTGAACCATTTCAGGTGGACAAATGCTTGGGAGCATTGCAAAATAATAATACAGACCGTTACCTTTTTTTCCTATGCCACAATCCAATTACACAGTAAATTTTATCTTTTGTGGCAATGTCAGAGAAACTGATGTATGAAGTGAATAAGAGAAAGAAAAAAAAAACCAAAACAAAACAAAAAAAAAAAAAAAAACCAAAAAACCCAAACAACCAAAAAACCAAAAAAAACCCCCCCCCCCAAAAAAAAAAAGACCTTTTAGTTAGACATTCTTAATTGTGAAGAATTTCCTTTTCAAGGAGCAAAATAAAAGGATTTTTTAACAAGATCCCTCTGCTTCTACTCTTCATAATTCAAATTAAAGTACAAAAAAAAAAAAAAAAGATGCTAGTATGCTGGTAACCTCTGGGAAATTAAAAGAGCAGCTCTTGAAAAGGGTTTGCAGAGAAGCAGTCCTTCTCTCTTTCCATTCCATGTGCTTAGTAAAATACTAAAATACTTCTTCACAAAAGAAATCCAAAAGCTGACACAAATTGAGAGGAGGAGAGAGTCTGTTTCACTGCTGTCCAATGCAATTTCAAATTGACTTATCCTTTCTTTATCTCATTTGCTGACTGATAAAATCTTGGCAGTATTAAAGAATAATCTGAGTCCTACTGCATGACTTGTTTTCCTTCTGCATATTTTACCTATATTGATTGGAGAAATGAAAAAATGCTAATACCAATATGTTGTCACATCAAGAAAATGTGGACCACTTGTTTTCCCAAATCACAGTATGTCTGGATCATCTTCCAAAGATCTGTGAGCTGATCTTGTATTCAGTTTCAAGATGAAATGAACTGACCCAACAAAGAAGGAAAATTAAATTACTTCTATCCATATTTTATCCCTTCGACATTTACTTTCAGTACCCCTCCTTCCATCATCTCCTTCAGCCTGACAGTTACAGTATCAACACTGAAATGCCACCCAGCAAGAAAAATACCCCCTTCATTTCTCTTTGATCCAGAGCTGAGTGAAGTCAAGAAGAGTCTTTCTGCTGAATTAAGGAGGTTTGGTCAGGTCCCTTGCCATTTACGTATGAGAATGGAAACCCTACTGCAGTGTTTAGAGTCTGACTTGGCAGGTAAGAACAGCCTCCAGCTTCAGACAGAAACCCCACTTGGATCAAGGAACAAAAATGATCTGGGTCTTGAGGCTTTATCTAAATCCAGGCTCCAGAAAACTGCTGGGTAGATGTGCACTACTGTTATTGACTGCCAAAAAGCAAAATGAACAAGCCAAGGGAAGACAATGAGAATAACAACAAGAACAAAACGTTGGATTTTATTGGATTCCCATAACCAACACAATTAAAAAATAAATGATAGAAAAATTAAGCTACCTGACCCTGAGACTGTGTGAAAACCAAAGCCTTCTTAGACATGATACTGTTCTCAGTATTTTCCCTTCCCAAAAAAATAAAAAAAACTAATTCTTCCATTAACCCCTATACCTTTATACCTGTGCAAGGATCTGAACAAACTGGTTTGTGCCATAACTTCACTACACAAAAAAGTACAGGAGCAGCAAACCAGCTCTAGAAATTGTTATTTTGACACAATAGAGAGTAGATAGCACATTACTATCAACACTGGAAGTTTCATCTTTCTTCTGCTGTAAAGCCTTAATCTCATGGTCACTAAATCAATGATTAAGCATCAGTGACTTCAAAGCTGCAGGGTCAGAGCCATGTAGAGTCATTTCTACATCTAAAAATTAAATCAGACACCTAAATATCTTTAAAATAATGTTCTGCAAATGCCTCAAGCCCACTTTTACTCAAGACCATCACCTCAGGACAAGGAAGAAATTGTGTCTCAGCTGAACTGATGACCATACTCCCATCAATGCGGATTTCATCCTAGGCCATTGATTACCACCTTCATTGCTTGAGAGTGACAGCTTGGTGTTCCTCAGAGGTTTCTCTTGCCATTCACATTTGTGAAGACTCCTACTTCTGTCTTGTTTTGCTTTCAAACAGTACAACCCCCTGAGGCAAAAAAAATACGGTCTTCTAATTATCTGTTTCACTGGGTGTCTTATATTGCACCCAGTGAAGACTGAGTGTAGAGGGTCTTCTCCAGGGGCAGAAACTAGCTCCTTGCTCAGGCAGCAGTCAGGGGCAGCTCCCTGTAGCTTCTACTACATTACTGAATCCCTCCTTTATGCAATAATGCATCTAGGCACTGATCTGGGGAATTATACTCTGTAGAAATCTAAGGGAATGTTTCCAAATAGTTGGGACTAAAGACTTAAAAAGAATCCAACCACATATATATGCATATATATATACACACGCATACACATACTATAACATAACAAGCAGCAGGCAGAAAAGCATGGAAATATATGTGTAAACTCTTTTGAATCAATTGGATTTTTTATAAAAATGTATTATTCTAGTAAATAGATTTTTTTTCTATTTAAATCTGTTTTCTTAATTACAGACAGTGCAAGAGTTAGGAAGAACCTGATTTTAATATTGAGTCAGTTCTGACTCCAGAAATGTGGAATAGCAAGAAGGATATGTGAGCATTTCGTATGCTTTGTGAAGTGCTCCAGCACAGAGATATACTCAGAAACTGTATTTATTTCTAGTAGCCAGCTGATTTACTGTTGTTTTGATTCTCACTGCCGAAAAGTTTGTCAAATTTTCCCGTGTGACTCATGTGATGCACAAAGTGTTCAGGGGATGGCTTATGTCTTAAATGCAACTCCACTGAAAAACTTGTAACTGCTGTTATGATTAAGTGGACAGCTTTAGCTTTAAATAGGAATGTCCCCAGCTACAGAAGGCATTTAAAATTTGATTCAGTATAAGGAACTCTGGGACATCCTCACTCCAGCTTTAGGACAAAAAAAAAAACCAACCAATTTTTGCACTAGCTAATGGAAAGGTTCCTGGGTCAAGCCTTGTGGAAAACTACCTTCTTCAGGAAATATTCTAGCAAGACAGTATATGAGAGACAGGAAAAAGAGACAGAAACTGAGGGCTTCATTAAAGTTTTCTGCTGGTCTTGAGAGTCGGAAGCAGAAGAAATTGCAGAAGTGGCCCTGATTGTGCTGTGCCTCACTCTGTTAGCTTCCTGTGGGCTGTAAAAACACAGGTGTGACTTTTTCTTATTGTTAGAAGAAATGTCCTCCACACTGTGAGCTAAGTACGACCTGCATTGCTGTCTGTTGGCCCCTGAGTACAAGAAAGCGGCAGCATGGGACACTTCCTGATGGCTTGAGTGGCAGCTTTCATGCCCCATCCTGTGTCCCAGCTGCCCAGAGTAAAGGGTGGGCATCTGCTGGGATTTGTTTTCATTCCTTCACAGTTCTGCAGAGCTCCTCCCAGAGTTGCACCAGTATGTGCTATTGTGAATCTCAGCTAAACACAGCCTGTGGCTCCTTGGCCAGTTTTGGCTGGGCAAAACCAGCTATCTGCTGCAACTCCGGAAAAGGGTCTGCAAAAGGAAGTGTTGAATCTCTGTGCACAGTGAAAGATCTGACATGCCAGAAAAATCTTAAAATTTTGCTACAAAAAGTTGCATGCTTGTTTCATGGTTGTAGAGACAGATTTAACAGACTGAAGACTGTAGCTCTAGACTGGAAATGTAACTCAGGCAGCAAAAATGCATTTTGTAATCCTTTTGTTTGAGAATTCTTTGCTTCTGCTTGTTTTGGGTAGCATATGCTGGATACATGATGCACAATACTTAGGTTAAGTCATGCACAAATTTGTAGAAATTGGATACATTATCTGAAAGAGCAGTCACAAAAGAGAATTATCACAGTACAAGTGAGCTTGCATCTGCTCTAACAGGCAGCTCCTGCAGAAGCTGTATTCAAGACACTTCCCTCCACTTCTGAAACAAATTTCAGTGTGTTGGGTAGTGCTCAGCCCTCACCTTTGTACCAGTACAGGTCTCAGAGTAAAACCCTGACTTTGCTGTCTTAGGCTGAAGCCACGTATCATTGCCTCAGCAAGCAGTTGAGTCTAATTTCACTTTACATCAAGCAGACCAAAAATTCCATTTGAAAGGTGACAGGCCAGTGCATTAAGCAATTGCACCAGTGGGGGGGTTAAAGTGGATAAATTATATAAGACTAGAGCCTGACACTAAAAACCACCTGCTGGATCAAGGACATTTCTATCCATTCTGGCTCATTAGACTTAGGACAACAAGGTCAGCTATGTTAAATTTAATCACAGGCCTTCCTAGAGGGTATGGTAAATGTGTTGGCTAATTTTTCATACCATATCCCAGATAATCTATCACACACAGCTTGAGAGGTAGCTTGCTTGTGTTTAAAGTATCCACTCTACTTATGGCCAGTTAAGACAAATCTTTATTGTTTTTCAACCAGGATGAGCCAAATCAATCACAAGCATTTACCTCCTTCCTCCCCTATTAAAAACAAAGGGGTTGTAGTTCATGTATGTTAGCACTCAGCTTGGCATCATCTTTTTAATGGAAAAATAAACGGAGCTGTCTATTCTAAATTGAACCAAGCAAAATAAATAAGCAAACAAGATTTTTCTTTGCTGTAGGTATAGGGACCATGTCCAGAATGAAGAAGGATAATTAATTTGAAACTCTTTGGGGAAAACAGTGTCTTTTTGTACTCTGTTTTTAAGGTCCCTAACACACTGGGGCTCTGTTCTATTACTACAACTTCCATGCACTACAGTAATAAAAATAATAATACCGTGGAAGTTATTTAATGTTAAGTCTTCTTGGGTGAACTGCATCTCTCTCCTCCGGAAGCTCCACTGTCCCTAACAGAACAGCATCATACACGAAGAGAAGAATGGCATGAGCAACATCTGTGCTATTGATGCAGCTCTTGGGATGCATTTTATAATAATTGGGTATAAAAGCTAATGTGATAAAGTGAAGGTAGTAACTTCCCTCCTTTCTGCTGCCAAACATTGTCCTGGAGAAACCAGTGCAATGCCCCCTCAGAGCACCATTCTGATTTGCTACTGCCAGAACATCATAGCAGTCCAGGATTGCATATGTGTATTTTCCATTTCTTGGAACCACCATTTTCCCATTTGTTTGTTTGAAAACAGCCCTTGTGAGACAGTGTACTGGTCCTAATCATCAAAGGCCATATAAAAAAGGCCCTACCATGGGAAGTATCCACTGCAGCTGTTGCTGCACATGCTGCCTTGATAACAGGATTGGTGATTTAAAGGAAGCCAACTCATTATCCTGAGAAGTGGTAAGATGATATTACTTATCATTAATTTATCTGTAAATTGCTATCTAGAATCTAGAGGCAAACATCATTCCTGGCTATCTTTATCTTACTGATTTAAGTGGCTGTATCTGAATCGGCTTCCTTAGAAGCAGGGTCCCCATGGTTCCAACAAACCCAAGAGAAAAGAGAAAGTGTCCATAGAATAAGAATACATAAACCTATAACTTGTATATACTTGTGAAAGGGTCAGGTTCCTTGGTGCTGTGAAGGAGGTCTAAGCCAGGCTGTAGGTAATGCCTCTAAGCTGCTTATTCCCTTTGGAAGTGTTGGAAAGACTCTCTAGGGACTTCTGCAATGGAAGAACATTCCAGATGACACCACACTCTGCTGAAACCTCAGAAGGCTGCACTTTTAATGCTAAGTTATGGTTTAGCACCAAATCATATGCAGGTGG
Organism: Falcunculus frontatus; assembly: GCA_013398115.1. NCBI lineage: Eukaryota > Metazoa > Chordata > Aves > Passeriformes > Falcunculus > Falcunculus frontatus. The sequence goes on along the minus strand of VZRV01009523.1, from coordinate 148,758 downwards.
CTTTATCTTCAGATGGTTCTCAGTGGTGTAGTTGGGCATCACCTCATCAGAGATGTACCAGCTATTGAAAAGTCAAGCTCGGTTATCAAGAATAGTGTCTCAGATACTGTCTATAATTATTACTCTGTAATTAACCATATATCCTAGATACTCCAGCATAATATCCAGCACTTTGGTAGCTTCTTATGAGTGGCAGTTTTTCAGTAGCAGTAAGTGAGACTTGAAGCCTGACTATGCATTGCTCTGCAATTTTCTGAATTATATACACCAGGATGACTGAGTATTACAATGCCCAACATTGTGATTTAGTAGAACTTGACATTCACTTCAGGCCTCTATTTCCCTGCTGGTGCATAAAGAAAAACAACTTGCTTTAAGATTGGGTGATTATTCCTTTGTATTTGTATCACTTTTTTCCTGTGCAAGTTCCTACACCATGAAGAAAACTGGAGAGATAACTTGACCACAAGGAAAAAGGGGAAGTTTAAAAGATACATTTCTCGATTCCCATCATCCATAAATGCAGGCACTGGAAGCTGCTTTCTGTTTTTAGTAGAGGAAGGGAGAAGAAATAACATATCCAATTAAAAGAACGAGGGACTGTTTAGGCAGCCAGGGCCAGGAAGACTTTTGATGCAAATCTCTGCTGTATTACCAAGGCCACAGCAACAACGCTGATTTATACCAACAGATGAATATCAGACAGGAGTTAGAATTTTTTACCCAGACCATCTGTTACAAGGTCTTTATGCTTAAGGTTTCCTGGGGTTCTTTAATGACCAATAGTCAGTGTGTTCATGGGTTTTATACCTACTCCAAAGGACAACACACTGCAGGTTTTGTAGAAAGTGGATACTCCCTAATCTCATGCTGAGGTGTTGATTCATTACAGATTTGTCAGAGTATTGATGCATTTCACTGAATAAACAACAAATTTTCTTTAAGAACTCTAACACTTCCTGGGACATCTACTGTCCAAATACCTATTTTATTTAAAAAATCTTTGATTCATTTTTAAGTTCTGCAGATGAAAACACGCCAATTTTAATTAATGAACAAAAACCCATGCATAAACAACTTAGTTCTGAACACTAAAATTGGATTAAAACCATGTCTTTAGACCTATTGAAAGGTTGTTGAATGGGTACCATAATTTTATACTACTTAAGGTGTTCTACTATTCAGGATATTTTTCCATGTCAAGTTCTATGACAGATTTGAGCTGATGCACAAGAAGAGTTTGAAGTACACTTAATTTCATATAAAGTGTCATTATGGCTCTGGGGTATCAGGTCTTCCACACAGCACAGCCATAATATCCTGGTTAAGGCTCTTAAAAGTAGCTATGATGAAGTGGACAGATAATCTGTCTTTCTCTCCGGAATGTCTGTGTTAATTTGCAAATCTGAGGAACCTGTAAATTATTATAGCATTACTTGCAGGTATTTAGCACACATACCCCTTGCTTATTTTGAACTGAGGGCGCTGAGTTCATAACTACCCAAGTATTTGTTACTTTACAAATTCTAGTGATCCCGATTAGTCATCAGCTGGTTGGAAATGGAGAGCAGGCCTTGTAAATGCTCTGTCAGCTGATTCAATTCGGTCCATAACAAAACATCCCTGGAATCTGAAGACTTGTTCATGATTCACACAAAATGGATCGATGGTGTCAGTTTACTAATTGGTAGGAATGCATCCAGATCCACTGTCATGATCGTTATGGTTCATCCGGAGGGTGAATTTCACTCCAGCCTGAAGAGAATCTGCAGACGTGACACCTCTTTTGTACTCAGTCAGTGGCAGCCACTGCACAGCTCTCTTGCAGACCTTTTCATTTTCTTTCAAAATCAAACAGGTACTATAGATATTTTTAATGGAACAGAGCCAACAAGACCTTTTAATAAGGCATGGATGGGAGGCACCAGACGATATAATAGAAGAATGTCCTTTCTCCCCTTTACCTCCCAGTTGTGGGATCTGACATGGAGGCTGGGACAAAACGCCTTCCATCATTCTCTGCAACCCTCTGAAAATGCATGAATGCTTTTCATGGAAGCTTGAGAGAAAATAATTAAGAAGAGAGCTGTGTCCAAAAGAAAAACCCAGTACAAGGTTGTGTTCAAAGACTTCAGGACACTGGCACAAGCTGCATTACCTGAGGACTGTTATGGCCAATCCAATTGTCTGGTCACTGACACAACGTCTGAATCGGCAACGTCTGATAAACTCATTGACTATCTCAAAAGGGAAGGTTGTGACCTAGCAAACACAAAGGTGGTTCATTTTCTCACACACAGCAGGAGGTTTGAGACATATCAGCAAAGTAGTAAGTCAGTACAACTCCCGTTAATGCTCTGTCTACTTTTAGAATGAGAATAACTTTCCAGGTCTATCATTCCACAGCTTTGTGTTTAAGACACACCGATCCTCTGGCCTGTAAAGGAAGGAGCCATGTCCTTTGTATCTTACTAATGAATTCTCACTGAGTTTAATGGGGCACAGCCTTGCTGGTGTTAAATCAACACAGCAAGATGATTATTTACTAAAGAAAGTGCTCTGGTGTGTAGGACAATGTGATCAGTAGGGAGGAGGGAGAAGAAGACAGATGGGGTAACCTCAAGAGCATAGGAAAATAACCCCAAAAAACTAATATATTTAATTTTTCAGAATATTGACTGGTACATGTTCCTCTCCCTAATGTTTTCTTAACTTTCTTGATGCCTTTCAAGGAGACAGAAAGGGAAGTAGAAAGCATTCCCACATCCTTTTCTGTATGCGAAAAGCAGTTTTCTGGAAGGCCATTAGGATAGTCCATGGCAGTGTGAGCATCCTGTGTTAATTTAAAAGTTCAGTTGGTGATCTCAAGGCAAACTTAAGGCCACTCCAAATAAAGTGTGAGCATGTGTATTTGTACGGTGAAAAAAGTCAGGGTTTGTGTCAACAGCATTTTGCTTGATAGATCCTGCACAACTGAAGTACTGCGGCCAGTCCCTGTTATGCCTTAAATTTCCTTGCTTTCTGTTTTCTTAGGAGAATTTTTCCTTTATGGAATATTATTTTTGAGCTCTAATTTTCAAAGGCCCTCACTGTGAGGCGCTTTTCTCTGCTAACACACTTGTGGGGGGCCTTTGGCTTTAATTTAACATTCCAGCTGGATTTCTGGGGCATCACTTTAGGGGCAGAATCCCCCCAGGAATAACAAATAATCCATTTTGTTCCCTTTAACATTTGTTACATACTTCTTTACTTTCAACCAAGCAGTAACCATCACTGGCTACCTCTGTCAGCAACTCCTCCACTCCCCCACTTCCAAACACAGAAAGTACAAAAAACAGACTTCAGAGGTGGCAGTGGTGGGGGAGAACAACACAAGGAACAAGGAACGGTCAAGCCTGTTATTGCCAAAACACAAGAATTCAAACCAGTGCTCAATGAAAATAAACAGACTGTTGAAAAAGAAGGTGAAAAGTGAATCAAAGTTCTGCTGCCACAGGGAAAATAATCTCACCATTTGCTTCATCATCTCACCTTCTCCTCAGTACAGCACTGAGGCAGGTATGTTCATTCTTACTGAGAACATCTAAATGTATGCTTACAGATCAGCAGGCGTGCAACTTAACTGAAGGCATTTCTTTGAACTGCAGCCTATACGTTGCCTGTTCAGACAAAAGTCTTTAAAATTCTTTTATTGTTTAGTCATTTTTTTCACTAGTCAATTTAGAAGACAATGCCCTCTTTGACACTTAATCCCTCCTATTTGTCACTTATCCTGGTTACCTGTGTGCCTGACTGTCCTCCCCTGACCACACAAACATGCCTCAGATGTCTAACCTGCCAGTGTAATTCCACTGTCTGCGATTTTCCCTTCCTGTGCACCAAGAGTCACCCAAGTGCATTTGCTGAAGGGCGAGGGACTTTAAAAACAATAGAAAACCATATAAACCAAGTGCAAATACAAGCTCCACCCTCTCTTTACCACTTGCACCCTGCATAATCACTTGCACCACCACCTCATTAAATGCACAGACTTTACACAGAAACACTGTTTCTGCGAGCTTTGCTCTGAATCACTTTGCAGAGATGCAAGCGACAAAGTAAGCTATAAGAGTGTGAAAAAACAATAATCATGAAGCCTTGGTCTATTCCTCTTACCTGCTGCACATTAGTCTTCTTTGGCAGAACCACTTTGATTTGCAGCTGGGTGAGGAAGATGCTGGTTGGAAAAGCAGCAGGTATGACTGGCAGGCAGGTGGGCACCTCTCTGCAGCTGGCAGTGCAGGCCCCTCTCCAAACCACTGCAGGAGCAGAAATCGGTGCTCCAAGGATGGGAGAAAGCCCTTCATTATCTGGAGCTGAAGTAAGAATTTGAGGTGAGTGAGTTAGTGACTCCCAACATATGCTTCAAGAGCATTGCGTTTATTTGCAGAGTGGTAACAGGGTTTGGGCAGATTCACTGGTGTTTTGCTACACACAGTCACACCCTAGTCACAAGTGACACAACTCTGGGAAGTCTGATCAGAGGTTGCCTTTGTGCGACATGGAGGGCAGAAGGGTGCAGTAGGACAAGGTACCATTCTTCCACATTTCCCCTGCTATGTGTTGTTTTCCACCTAGAAATTCTGAGGTAAAGCAGATGGGGACCATTTTTCTGTGGTATCTGGACTCTCAGTGATGTTTGCTAAACATCTGGAAGCATGAGTCTCTCTTTAACATGCACGTAGGCAGATCAGCTCATCTCTAAAGGCATTTGCAGTCAGAACAACACACCCATGTCCAGTGAGCTGTATCCAGTGGACCCAGAAGTTCACCAGTGGTGTGGGAAGGGAGGAGAGTCTTGTAGTTCTCTTCAGGAAAGTCCAGAAAAAATCAGAATATTTAGGCTGTGGCATTAAAAGGGCCACTGTGCTTGCAAAGCCTCTGTCAAAGCAGTGCAGCAGAGCAGCCACTGCAAGCTGGGAATACTGTGGGAATTGGGAACTGTCTTGCTTTGGAGAGCCAGATTCTGGAAGCTTTACTTCCTGACAGTCTGCAGCATCCCTTAAGAAAAGATTTCTGCTATATTCCCATCACACTATACACAGAAATGTGATTTATTTGAGATCAGCTGAATTACAGTTTATACTGGCTGTATCAAAATCAGATATGCACTTAAAACATCCATATGTGGGTGCTTGACCTGAAAACAACGAAAAAAACCAAACCAACCCAAATCAACCTACCTGCATCATTTTTGGTGTACAAAAATGAAGCCAGCAGGTAAAAAACATTTCTCATGGGGGATGATCACAAAACATGCCCGCATCCAGCGCTGCATTGTGCTGATGTCCCTGTATCAAACTTGCTCTCAGTGGACACAGCCAAAGAACTACAATTGCTCGGTTGTCCTTAAACTTTGGCTTGTACTAGGAAGGAAAAATAAAATCTTCATCGAGTGTAGAATATATTTGGGTCCGAAAACCCTGCCTTGTAGAGCAGCCTCAAACTGAAGGAAAATCATAAATACTCTAACTCCATTTCACCTCATGGAGCCTAAACGCCTTCAAGGAACTATTTGATATTTGTGCCATTTAGCAGAGAAGTGGTGTAAACAAATAGTAAAATGAAGATGAGGCAATTTTAAATGAAATATGTTGCCACTCCCTGACAAAGTCATTGGAAGTGCAGCCCATTTTATGAAACCTTACCCAAAATTATTTGAAAATTTCACACATCCATCCAAGGACAGCTGCCCGGAAACTGTGGTCAGAATACCCATCCTTGGGCAGGACCTTCACATCCTCTCCTCAGCAAAAACGTATAGAATTTGAACAACTAGCATACAAGCAGTGATCTTACTTAGCATAAGCTATCACGTGAGCTGGTCTTTGGAGGCTTTCCTAATTTTTTGATCAGGTTGTTTTTATTTCCCTGTTTTCTCCTTAAAGCCTTGCTTTGTTGCTGTCTGAGCTGGAAATCCATAAAGTTTTCTCATCAACACTACATTTCAGAAAGTAACTGTTTCTTCTTTCATGACATAAAGCCTTGAAGTTTTTCCCTGGGAACCATATTTGTAGTAGATACCTTGGCAACAGACAATGTCTTAGTCTGATCCTTATAAGGCTTTAATCAGAACGATTTTTGAAAACACGGATTAAGCTCCATGTATGCTATAAAGAAACCATTTTTCATTAAGCCATTTTCAACCAAACTGCATTCACGCAGGACACTAAATCAAGCAAACAGAATATAAATCACTTAGCAGTTCTATAAATCATGTTGGTCACCGATTAAAAAAAAAAAAAAGAAGAAAAATATTAAAGTATTCATTTAAAAATGAGGTAAAGAAAAAAAAAATAGATTTCCTGCATTTCCACTGCCTGGTGCAGCCACATTTAACTGGGCTGAAACCTAAGTAAGGCAGAGGATTTTCAAAACTGAGGTAAAAGTTGCTAGAAGTGGTCAGGAATTTTTGGACTAAAATTTTCTTTTCCCTTCACATACAATGAAAAAACCCCAGTCATCTGTCAAAACTGAGGTTGATTGATAGCAATGGTTTGATCTCAACAAGTCTCTGGGTTAAAAAAAATGCAAAAGGACCATTGAATGATGAAGGATGGCTGTTTTGACATTTTTAGAAGTGAAAAGTTTTATTTTCTAATTGAAGGAAACAAGCAAAAACCCCACGCTCCTTTTGTACTAAAGAGAGGCAACTGCTTAGAAAGGTCACAATCAAAAGAAACTCTTTGAACATTATTAAAGTAAAATATTTAGCTTGGCCCCATCCTGATTTTATTTTGGAGATTTTCATCCAAGTTTTCAAAGGACCTTTCATCCCTGGTGGGACATAGGAAAAATACTGGAATTCTTGAAAACCCTGATAGGGTGAGGAAGCTCATCCCCATCCAGGTTCAGTAGTTCTCTCTTGCACCAGTTTCACTGGAAGGGTGCTCAAGGCCATCTGTTTCTTGACTCTAAGATGGCTGAAAAGTAGAAAGGAAATTTTTTGCAGGCTTTAATTCTCAAGAGACCAGAGACATGCAGGTAAGATCCCGATCAGAGCAGGTCATATCCTCAGCTTGGGTCAATCAGAGTAACACAAGACTGATCTAGGGGTCATGCCTTATCTAGACCCTTGGTCTACTGGCATAAGCATCTCTCTGCTAAAAAATCAGGCCCTGTGTCTAAATGCAAATGTGAACTCTACTGACTGCACTTCTACCTGTGTTGGCCACTGCTTTGCTAAGCTGGTGGGGGTTTTTTCCCATTAATGTGCCTTCCGAGTCCATTTTAAAGAAAAACTAACAAGTCAGTCACTGATTTACCATGGGACCCATTAGCAGCAGGCATTTAAAACTGCAGACCATTTACTTTGCCTGCATCAACCAGCCCTGCTGGTATCAATCACCAGAACATCACAGACATCAGCAGGACTGCACCGATTTATATGATCTGAGGATCTGCCTTCTTACCTTTACTGAGGTATTTGCACTAATTCAGTCTTGATTCTGAGAGTGGTTACTTGCAGCTAGACCCCCTTGTAGAGCCCCAGTGAAATAAAATTAGGTGAAGAAGTTTTTGAGGCGATTTAAGGCCATTAACATGACAAAAAGTGATTAACATTGTTTGTGTGATTTACTGCCCTGGCTGAGCACTGTTTGGTTGAAAACGACTTAGTCAAAAATGCTTTTACATACAGCTGGGAGAGGACTTAATCCATGCTTTCAAAAACACTGATTTTAGCCAAATATGGAGACACTGTGCTCATTACCAAAGTAGTGGCCCAAGGTATTCCAAGGAAGAAGCATGTCTTATTTCAGGACAAGCCCTGAAACCACCCACAGGCTATGATGTTGTGTCAGAGCATTCCTAAGAAACATGCTCCATTTCTGAAATGACATTTCATTCTTATGGGGGGCTGTTTGCAATGTAGAAACAGACCCACATACAACAATTTGTGGAATCACTACAACTTATCACAGACTTCCCCCTTCTCTGCCCCAGCGGTCTGCCCTCCTCAGCCTTTCCAAAATGAAGAAAGTTACTTTGAAGCCTATCTACCTTAATGTCTCCCTACCAAAGAGAGAGAAAATGCCTCAGGTGGCAGAGACAGTATTTGCAATCCTCTCTAATCCAAATACTGTTTTCTGACAGTGTCCCTCTGCCACTGTTTCTTAAATAGGTTCAAGAGGGGTGTGCAGAAGAACACTTGGAAAGCTGCTTCTAATTGCTTAGGTTGTGTACCAAATTAAAAACCATCTCATTCAACAATTTTCTGGCTGAGATTTGTTTGCTCCCACTGCCAGATGCAACTTAGTGGCACCTGCTCACCTTCTGATTTGGAACTGAGCTAGCAACACCTGTTCTGATTTAATTTGATGGAGGTAAATCACTGCAAGTCCCCCAGCCTCAAGGATCCATTAACAGTAACTACATTATCTGCTGCGTACTAAACCTTTGCTCTGAACACACGTACAGGAAGATAAGCAAAATAATAGGAAGCATCTCAAGAAGCAGCTGTCAATCAAAATTTTTCTCTTTCTATGAGCACCTAGCTGTGTGGGTAGGAGGGAAGAAAAGTGAGTTTACCATCAGGCTTTTGAAAGTTGTAGATGAATGCAGATAATAAAACTGAATTAATGGAGGAGGACGTACCGATCTACTCAAGATGCGCGTGAGGTGGAGGACTTATTTTGGACTGTCAGAAAAGAAATATACTTAACAGTTGTAGTTGTAAGAGAGAGCTGGTGTGGTTTACAAAGGGGGATATCCAGCCAGAGCTGCGTAAGTGGGAACAGGAAGTGGTTTCTTTGGGTCATGGGCATTGTGGGGCACACAGCCATGCAGCTCACTGCTTTTGCATTGGTGGATTGCAGGGTGATTGTGATTCCCTACCTGCTGCTGGGATTCTTGCTGGGATTTGAGGAATTCATAAAGCATAATGAGGGAAATAAATCCCCTTTTGGCAGAGTAGAAAAATGGATCCAAAAGGTCTGCTGAAAGGAAATGCAGATTGCGTGTGAGGAGCACAGGCACAGCTTTAGAAGAGATTTCCTTTTCGAGTTTCCCAAAGTCTGTAACAATGCACTGACAACACATTTAGCAAGCAGAGTGGGGATTGCCTTCTCCTAACCAAGCATTTTCCAAGCAGTAAATACTCAGTGCACTGCTGCTTTTCCCTCTTCCTCACATCTCCCAGCCCCAGGAATGTTGAAGTCCCTTTCAGAACCAAGTATATCGCAGTTCCCATCTTAACCTGTTCGCCTGCAAACCCTGCCTCATATTCTGCTTCAAACCCCATCCCAAGACCAAACAACTGACCTCAAAAGTACGAAGCAGAGGTGCTGTCAGAGACATGTCTCTTGGAAGCTCAGAACAGCATCCACAGGCATGCTGCACTGCTGGCCCTTAGCATAATCCCTAGGCATTAATTTCACTCCTGTTTCTACAGCAGCCCCAAAGCCTTCATCTGCAGCTGGACATAATAGCAGACAGTGATGTTTTCCTTGCTGTTTACTACCTCCCATTTGACTTGGCTACCACCCTCTTCTTTTTTTTTTCTTTTCTTCTTTTCAGCTCAATTTTGCAAAGCTCAACAGTGAAATTGCAGCTAAACATAGTTGGCATAAGGGGAGAACTACCTCGGAAGCATTAAAAGAGAGCAAAAGCCTGCATCAGCTTTTGCACAGGCACAGCAGCTGACATATGGCACAATGCAACAAGCAACCAGACCCAGAGCTATCTGGCAGTGACCTACACATCTGTTGGCATAGGAACAAAGGCCTTGGGGCACAGTTCAAACTGATGTGAATGAGAAAACGCAACTTCCCCATTCCTTCTTGTGATACATCCATCTGTTGCACAACTATTATTGGGAATGTCATAACTATTACAACATCCTATGTTATAAAACAGAACTCCAAAATTACATTGTGGGATTTTCTATTGCTGGATTAAATTTAATTTGTGTTCAAATGAAAATGTTTTTGGTTTTCTATTTTATTTTATTAAAATTTCCTCCTAATTAGTAGTCTGTAGGTTCATTCTGGGGTTTCACAAAAGTCACACCCAAACACTTTGTTCTATGTTTCTAGAAAAAAATGTAGCTTAAACAAAACCTTACCCTGAGAAACACCAGACTGAAACAGTGGGTTTTGGAAGTAGACTGAGGACTTGGGAGTAGAAAGGCAAATTTTAGTTGTAAAAGAATGAGGATTAGGATTTAGCAGTGGCCTGAAGGTGTAGAGTTAAAGAGAGGGGGAAAATGAAGGTAATGCTTCTGGAGAGCATGAAAGAGGATTATGAATAACGAACATGTTTTTTCCCCACAATGAAGTGACTGGCAACAGGATCTGGAAAGGCAGTCACTAGGGAGGGAGGCAGAGGTGGGAAAGTAATTTGAAATGCATTGCCATAGAGGACTGAGATGTACCAGTGCTAGGATAACACGAAGTGGATGAGGGTGAAGGGCTGTTGAGATTCCAGTGGAGAGCAAGAGGTAAGGCTTGCCGCAGAAGAGGAGGAAGGGAGAGGAGGATAGGCATATTGTGGGAAAAGGCTGTAGGAGGACAAAGATTTGTGCAGAAAAATGTACCTGTCACTGCTGAAAGTGGTAAAGAAGTTCAAGGATGAAATAACCTAAGCATGTTGACCTCAGAGCACAAATATGTAAAGGGAGCTGCTTGGTGCCTGGCTCGTATCACCAGGAGATATAATTCAGTCACGAGTTTTTCATCACAGAAGGGCTGATATTGCAACATATATTTTCCACTTATCACTTACGATTGAATGACAAGTAACACTTCCCTCCCATGCTGAAAGAAGCTGCAACCAGTAGTCAGGGTGTTACTCCATCCTCCTCTGAAATTGTAGTCCTCTTTCTCGCACAATTCAGAGCTGACTGGCTTGTGGTTTCTCCACGGTCACTTTGGGTTTGTTTTTCTCCCTTTTCTTTATTTGGAAATAAAGGCCACTGACTTTGGCAGCATGCCTTGGGCGGGTTCCTCTTTTCTCTGGAGGTCTTGCACTATTTCCCTGAGACACAAACCCAATTCATACTGGGAACCACATACTAACTCAAAGCAGGGTAACATAGCAGCTGAGAATTCCCTTGTGACAGGACAACAATGATGCAAGTGGAGGAAGCCACCAGGAGTTTCACAGGGTAAGTCCTAGAAGCAGGGTGAAGTAAGGGGAGTTGCTACTTTCAAAAGCATGAAGTCACTTGAAAGATGCAGAAATTTCCAACATTGGGAGCAATGGGTTCCTGGAGGTGAACGATTCATAGCAGAAAGGAAGCATTCAGGAAGAAGAGAATAATTTCCTTTGGGAGGTATTTTCAGTGAAATTGGCACAACTTCATAAAATCCAGGAAGCTATGTTTTTTTCTGCAACAAGTATCTGTCGCACCAAATTGGTCAGAACTAAGATCAAGTAAGAAGTTAAACTTCTAGGAGAAATATCCTGTCCTGAGAAGCTAGCTTACTTTTAGGCCCCAAAGAACGGCAAAAAAAATATACCTTAGTGGTGAACTCAGCAAATGTATTAGTTTTTTGGGCTAGTTCAGGAAGACCCAAGTCAGTTTTCAGGCAATTTCTGGCTCTAAGTCCTGCTATTTGTAAGTGAAAGAAAGAAAAGAGAACAAAGAGTCTGCCATCTAATGAAATAGAGGAAAGAAAACCCAGAGGACTAACAAGTAAAGGCCACTAACCACCGTGTAAAACCCAACTCTGAAATGTGAAAGTTCACAGTCACTTCAGAAGATCGTGCAGAAAATCCCTAGTCGTCCAAGGAAGAAGAGTGTGCTAATCATCATTTGTCTGTCTTACACACACACACATATGCATGAATATACACACTAATATAGGTTTAATACAGATACACTTCTGCTTCTTGGGATCAAAACAGGGATAAATGGTAGTAAACCCTTAATCCTTCAATGCAGTAGGGTGTCCATGTGCAGTTTTGAGCTACAGCACCCTTCAGGGCAGTGCTGGTCAGACAGAGACCTTATGAGCGTCATCATCTACTGCACAGGGCCTCAGGCAAGAACCCATCTCTCAGAAGTGCTGAGCCTCTGCTTTTATCAATAATACGAAATACTTGGAGAGGACGGAGTGTTCCCCTGTCCTTCTCAGAGACATATGAAGGTGAGAAACAATAGTATCACTGTAGAGATGTGTAATTACTCACAAATGTTGGCACATAGGAAATCATTGTTATATCTGGATAAGAGATGACAAGTTCAATTCACTAGGTTATGTGTTTTACATATACATCAGGCTTTTGCTCATGAGTTTGTAAAGACAAGCTGGTGCAGAGTCCCCAACACCACTCCAGGGTCCTCAGTGATAACAAGAAGGGGTACACATTTCGATTTAATTACAGTCTGTTTCCTTCAGTGGTGCTGGGACCCTGGGCAAAAGACCCACTAGGTAGGTGCTCACTACCTTCTCCAAAACAAACACCAGAGAGAGTCTGGAAAGCTGTAATGGAAGTGTCTCATTGGAGGCTATGATTTCCCATATTATAAATACATAATTTCATAGTAATCACATATATTACATGATACAAATCTCTTCTACATCAGGTAAAGAAAGTTAATCACATTATCAAGTGCTGAAATCTGATTTGATTTTTTAAAACACAATGCTCTCCAGGGTGAGCAAAATCAGTTCGGCTTTCTTGAGAATACAATTACAGGCTGCAAGCAAAAGAGCTTAGAGAAGGATTCAACAGTCTGTCTTTGTAAATTATACTCTGAGGTTTGCATTTTTCTCCCTATTTGATGGGGTGAGGGAGAAGAGGCAATTGCATAGGCTAGGCCTCAAAGAAAACACTTAAGAAAAAAAAATGCAATACAAGAAAAAGTTGCATGTGATTTGGAGAGCAGGTATGTGCAGACTTGAAAAGTGGCAGGCAAAATATTGGGGAGATTTAGGGAACTGTGAGACAGTGGGGGAATGATCCAGCTATTTTGGTGGGCTCCAGCCAGTACGGAACAATGCACTCTGGAGATGAGAGTGCATGTGTCTGTTTCCTGATGACTGTATTTGATTCTGCAGCTGATAGAAAAGAAACAGATGCAGCTGCCGAGAGGCTGGGTCACTGCACAGGCTGACACACTTTACAATATTAATATATCTACATAGAGAAATCTGCTCATTCAGTATAATCATTCTTTTCTTGATTACTTCTATCTCTATCCAGGTTTTTCTTATCATTTTTGCTTCTTTTAATTGTGCTCACTCTTCTCTGACCCAGCCTGACCTGCAATATTTGAAGAATGAACACCCTTAAATCTTTTTTGCATTTATGCCATAAAGCCTAACAGGCATCTTCATTAAAAATCTAAGACATCATTAAAGTATTGTTTCTCATATTGCCAGTTGTAATGGGGAACACAAAATGTATATTGCATTACTTAGTTTTCATTTGATTTCTCTGCAGCAAGCAGGAGGGGATAGGGAAGCAAGCAAAGCAAGCAAAGTAATAAACAGAAGCTCTTTTTTTTTTTTTAGCTGGATGGTCTTCAGACACCTGCTTCATGTTTCTATTGCTGTGTGCCTTCCAGCCTTCTAATCCCTGATAGTCTAGAAACAATATCCACATCAACCAAATGATCTATTTATTCCCTAACCATAAATTATTGTTCCATTGGATGCAAGCCTTTATGTCTCAACCTTTACACTTCACATCCTCAGCCTTTATCAATGCTATTTTAAAGGGCAGGCATATTCAATTTAATAGTCTTTTTACTTTTTCCTTCATTTTTCTGTCTTTTGTGACTTAAACAATCAATCTTCTCTCTTTTCTCACATTTTTTTACTTGAGAACTTCTATTTTTATTCTTGCTCTTAACTGTGTCTCCTTTGTCTCTAACAACCCGTCAGCAAATAGCATTTTCTGTGTTGACACAGCTCTTTCCCTCCTGATGGCAGACCAAAGGCGTTAGCGTAACTTAGCTCTGCCCTAGAGTCAGAGAAAGGGGATTTTGCCTCCAGGGTAGTGACTGGGGAGCAGATAAACTGCTCAGAGGAACTGTGACTGCTGCTCTTTTACTGGTGCTTCAGGATGCGTTCCTGAATCCCAGCTACCTCGTCCTCAGAATGATCCCTGCATTTGGGAGTTGACCAGCTGGTTAGGATGATGCTGCAGGATGGCAGGTTAAGGTGGAGGCTAAGGTGGCTTCTCCAGCATGGCAGTAACACCTCCCACTCTGATACTTGCTTGAACAAACATAAATTTAATTTCTCTCACAAATGCCACTGTGAGTAGGGACTATCTATCACTGTTGATCACGAGAAGCGAGATCCCAAAGCTACTCCCCAGCCGTCATGATATATACAACTGGTAGAGGCCAGCTGAGGTCCTTGCAGCTTGTCGGAAATAAGACTATGCTCATCTCTAACCCCACCTGCCCTTCCTCTCTGGCCTTACACAGAAAATGGCACATAGAGAAACTCCTTGGCACTCTGAAATGTTGAACGGCTCTTCCTGCACTGGTCACCTTTGCTGCGTGTCATGGCGAGCCAGGGCAGCACCGAGTGATGGAGAGCTTTTTCTTTCATAAGAATGCATTGAAGACATCGGTCAGATGAAAAGTTGAGAAATATGAATTCACTCCCTCCCTCTTTTGTTTGTACTTTCTTCCTCCAACAAAAAGGGTAATTTCTTAAGCTTCTGCAGTCAGCAGGGATTTTATTGTGGAGCTCATCAGTCACAGTATGGCTTATAAACACAAAATGCCAGCACAGATCTGTCAAGTCTCTTCCTTGCTGCATGACACTTACCTTTCTGTTCCCTCCCTGCTAGTCCCCTGCCTTTTCCACTCTCCCATGTCTCCAGGTGAGCAAGTCACTTGCTGCCAGTGCTGTGCCAAAGCAACTCTCCAAGTGCAGCTTCCCTCTGCGCCAGCTTTATCCAGTGTCATCCTGTCTCTCCTGCTGTCCCCTGGGGAGGGGCATTAGCAGGGGGTCACACATACCAGCACATGCTACTGGAGGCAGTGAGGGGAAGAAAACCATCCCAGAGGACTCACCAGGCAGTACCCCATCCTCTGGGTAGCAAAAGATGTGTCAGGTTTCCTGTGGCTTAAATCTACATAGAATATTTCCATACTCTCAAGAATGTCCCACAGCAAGGACTGGTGTTTTAATAAAGCTGCCTCCTGCTCCCAGGCATCAGTCTATAGGGAAAAAGAAGGGGGCTGTGTTATCCCACATGGGCAAGGCTGCCCCATGCATTTCATGCCAGAGGGTCATCAGACATCATAGCAAAGCCTGTTAAGTACCAGGTCTTCAAGAACACTCATAGTTTGTTCTTCAGACCTCTCCAGAGGAAGATGTTTCCAACACAAACTCCCGCGCAGCTTCATAATACACGATAGAACATTAATTTTATTTGGACAATTATTGTTTCCACGAGTGGGTTCAACCTGGGTGAGAATGTGGAAAGCCCTTTCCTCCACCAGCCTCTGCTCTGCTGGGTGATGTCCCAGCCCATGGAGTGGGATGCAGGGCTATGTAGAGGGAGAATGCCAATCCCTTGCTTGGCTGTTGTGGACTGCACATCTTTACCTGCCTGCCCACACCTCGAGTCAAGCAGCAGTGCGAAACCTCTCCCCCTATTGCACAGGTGCTGTTGTAGGAGGCAGTGGGAAAACACAGTGCCTGAAACTCCCACAGTTAACCCATTTCTAGCATTTTCTCTTCTTCTCTTCCTCAGATAAACCTACACCTCATTTATGCAGAACTAGGGAAGCACAGAAGTAAAAATCCAAAAGCACAGCCAGGTTTGTCTCAGAGGATATTCACGATTCTTTGGAAACCTGAATTGATGTCAAAACCCCCACTTGCTCTCGCTGTCCACAGATCAAATTTCACATAGTTTCATTTTCAAACTTTTTTTTTGTGTGTGTGTAAGTCTGTCTTGCTGAGATCCTTGTACAGCAAGCACTTCTTTCAAATACCTCATCACAGCCACTCCAAGCCAATGTGGGATCCTGTGTCACATCTGGAGATGTGGAAAGGGCCACCATGTGGAATGTGTGATTTCCCGTGACCCATTCCTGTGCTCTGCCATTTTACTCAGGAAAGGTTTGTGCCAAGGAGGGGGGATGTTGGGTACCATGAAAACGGTTACATAGCAGGATAGGCAGGAAATCATGCTCCTGCTGATGAGGATACATACAACATCGAAAGGGTCATCCACTTCTGAAGGAAAGAAATAAAGCCAGCTGAACAATCACAGTGTATCTTGAGAAACTTCCCAGAAATTTCACTGATGTTCCACTCATCTCAGACTCTTAGCAAATCTAACTTAAAGATGTTAAATACCTTAAAAACTAGGACTAAGCTACTTTCAAAAATATATTTCTACCACAGTCTCCTCAAGGCAAGATATTTCTAACAATAGATTTCACATGGAAAAAATTAAGTTCCACTTTTCTGTCCCACTCCCATTCAGTTCAGTTCAGACTCCACTTCCCAGGGGATGCAAACAGCTTCTCTTCCTCCAAGAATATCTGAACTGAAAAAGCTCTCTCATCTCACCACAGGCTTCAGGTAAAGATCCCACCCTCACCAACTTCAAAAGCTTCTGCTTTTGACTTCTAGAATGAGAAGCTGGTCTTCATGTTAGGTCTGACTAACCTATATTTTTCTGTAAAAGTAATGAAATGTAGCTACTATTTGGTAATGGCATGAGTCTGCAAATAAATCAATGTGACTAAATCTGTCTGAATTCCCAAACCATGCATAAAATAATGCAAAAACTGAATGCAAAATTTGCCGAGATCAGAGAAAGCACATTTCTCTTATTCTTATTTGGACCTCCATGTACACATCAGTAGAAGATTAGCTTATACATCATACATCATGTTTCAGTTCATTTACAATAAAAAAAAAAAAAGCTGTTTAAATATTTTCTCAACTGTTAGGGGGCATTTCTTTTTATAGTGCAAATAATTAAGTATTGAAGTTGTAGTGATCTATTTGATACAGAGAGAATAAATGATTTGAAGAATTTTAAATAAGAAAAACAAACCCTATATGAACTGACTACTGTACACTTCTGAAATTTTTGAAATTTAGCCCTATCCCTAAAAAGTCTTCTAGTTAATAGCTATGCATATTTATGTAATTTAAATTAATTTCTTTCATTCTCTCATATTGTTCTATGAATATAAGATAAACTTATGAACTAGGGAGATTAAAAATTATAAAAATAAGATTCAGAAACACAGAATTGTTAAGGTTAGATCTGGGGATCATCCAGTCCACCCCCCTTGCCAAGGGAGGGTCACCTAGAACAGGTGACACAGGAAGGTGTCCAGGTGGGTTTGGAATGTCTCCAGAGAGGAAGACTTCAAGACCTCCCCCGGCAGCCTGTTCCAGTGCTCTGCCACCCTCAGTGTAAAGATCTCCCTCATGTTGAAGTGGAACTTCTTGTGTTTATGGCCATTGCTCCTCATCCTGTCACTGGGCACCACTCAAAAGAGTCTGGCATCACCCTTCTGACACCCACCTCTGAGATATTCATATGTGTTATTAAGATCCCCTCTCAGCCTTCTCTTCTCTGGATTGAACAGGCCCAGATCCTGTGGTCTGTCCTCATAAGAGATGCTCCGGACCCCAAATCATCTTTGTGGCCTCTGCTGGAGTCTCTTCAGTAGCATTTTGTCTTTCTTGTATTCAGACTTTAAGTTTGTTCCCTAGTCCATATAAAGAACTTGGGAAACTTCTCAGAAGTTTCACTGATTTTCCACTCATCTGAGACTCTTAACAAATTTAACTTAAAGGTGTTAAATACCTTAAAAACTAGGACTAAGCTACATCCAAAAATATATGTTTTGTCAGATTATAGTGCACTGTATTTCTTCCTATTTCAGTAACAATAAAATGATTTGAGGAAAAAAGAAAATTTTCCCTACATCTTCTCTGTAACTTTCTGTGTTGCCTAATCACATTTTTTTGGTATGTAATATAAAGGGGATTTGGACCCTACAGAAACATAGTGAGAAACAAAAAAGCAGAATTTGATATCTGCAGGTACCCATTATAGCCATCAATTCAACCCGTCACTTCAACGAACTTATTTTAGCACTGGCTGAAGCCCTACAGGGCTTAACCACATGTTTAACTTATGCAGTTTGCTGCATTAAAACTTGGACTAAGTAGTAATGGCTCTGTTTTACTTTGGTTTGTTGCTGCTAATATTGATAAATGTACTTGTCATTGCCTCTAGTAACAGTGTGCTGGACTTAAATATTACTCTAAAACCAGAAATCCCTTTGAAGTGCATTAGTGTGTTCTTTTTAAATGGAGCTACATAAATATCCTAATTTTTGCTAACTTCTTCAATGACATTGCCCATTTACATTTTAGCTGCAGTTTTGCCAGCTTCTTCTCATAACCCTCCACAGCAAAAGCATCCTTGGGATGCTGTGGAGGTACCAAAGCAGGCTAGGACATTACAACGAGGCTGGAGCACAACAGTGGCCACCAAAGGAAAAGTGGGAGCACGACATCAAAGCCAAATGGCAGAGAAAGCACCTGGGAGGAGAGAAATGGTCTGGGAAATGGTTGTATAAAGTATTCACGGAACCAGTAAAACAAGCTGAGCTTCCCAGGCCACCAAGTTCAAGAGAATTTGACAAGTAAAATGCATAAAACCAGTCCCGAAGGCAGGTCATCATGTGTAACAAGATGAAAGCTCTTCAGAGATGTTTTATTTCCTAAGATCTTTCTCTCATCCATATATCCATACATGGGGGTTTTTTTTTGTGAGAAATATATTTTCACAATGGGGTAGTTTCAGGCCTTTCTCTGTCCTAGCATTCTGCAAGATGCCAGGTCAAGTGTGCGCAGCCTCTGCTCTCCCCCTCCTTTTTCTCCCCACTCCCTGTTTAAGCTGGGGCTGCATCTGCTTCCGAAGGAAGGAGGCGTATTTCAAATCTCCAGGAAACAGGAGACTATCACAGCTCTGGTTTTCTCCAAAATTCAGATAATTGATTAATGAACTTTTCCTCTCTGCTCATTTGCAGCAGCAGGAGGAGATGGAGGTAATTATGACACTTGTAACTGAAGGTTCAGTACAGTGTGGTTGCAACAAGCCAGAGGCTAGGAAAAGGCATGCACATTACATGACATTTTTAAGAGTTTGCCAAGCCACAGGAATGAAAGGGGTATCAGCCACAAGTCCCCACAAGCTGTGCTGTTTGCAGTCTTCTACTTTCACACACCACAGTGCAGAAACCACAGTAATAGACTCCCCAGATAATTCCTGCCTCTGCATCTGAGCCTATCTGTGAGCTCAGGTTCAGACACAGCTGCATATCTCAGCGTATCTGATGAAGTCCTCCCCAGTGCACGCTCAGTGCTCTTGTCCCTCACCTCATAACAAAAGTTGGAAGCAGACTGAATGCTTTCAAATGCACCATTTGCAATATCAGGGTCACAGTGAGTTCCTTGCATAAAAGCAAGCTGGGTTATCTTTGGTGAACGGACTTCAGAGGACAGTTCAGCTATAATAGGATCCACATGTTTTTCCTGCTCATCCCAAGTCACTATTTTACCTACATGTGAGTGCCTTCCTCCCTTCCTCCTTTACAAAAACTCCAAAGTGATGCACACATACAGAGTTGCAAACAAGCACCTCACTCTCCTCTGACAGCTGCAGAAATCCACTGACATGACAGAAACTGTGGTTTAGCTCTGTTCCCTCAAAGGGTACTTGACCCCAAGTGGGGACCCAGAGGCACAGCTCTCTGACATCCAGAAAAAAAACATCCACTGGCCTTTATTTCCAGAGGGTGCTATAATTTCAGCTTGTGTGCTCTGAAATCCCTGGCACTAAGGGGATTAAATCAAGCCTCAGCTTGTAGGTGCACTTGATTAATTCATTAATCAATCAACCTAAAACATTCCAAACAAAAAGGACGGTGTAATTTGTAACTAAGACCAGAAGAAAGGGAAACAAAATCAATATTAGAATATAACCTAGTATGGACAAGAGTTTCTAGCAGAGGATTACGAATGGGATAAATACAAACACTTAGAAAACAATTACACAGGATGTTAAATGATCCTGGGATGATCTATGTCAAAAGAACTGCTCTAGATGAAGGCAAAAGCCAAACATGAGCAAGAAGAAATAAACAGGAGAGAATGGGAATATTTGTGTTTTGCTTTAAAACTATGTTTCCAAAAGTTTAAAACACCTATAAAATCATCTAGAATGTCTATAAACCCAGTAAAATGTACATTAAACCACTACATATTTGTTCAGTGTGTTTCAATGGTTTTAAAATTCCTCCTTGCAGCTTTAGAAGTGTGAGGCTTTCCAAAGGAAGTGGTTGCCAAACCTGATGCTGATGCTGGAGAAAAAGAAACACCTTGTTCTGTGGGATACTTACTTTCCTGTCAGGTGAGTTAATCTTTGCAACTTCGTCTACGAAGAACAGCTAAAAAATCTGTGATTTTTTTTTTTTTTTGTATGTGCTATTTTCCTCATTTCAATTCATTATCTAGAAGCACGATCAACTCAGCAGGGTGCCTTCAAAATTTCCTACACTGCGGTGCTATACCACTGAGCAGAGTTTAACAAGATGATTCTATTAGACACTCAATTAACACTCAGATCCCCCCCAAAAAGCAACTAATCCATCTTTTTATTTCACCCCTCTGAGCAAACTCTACACTGTGAGTCTGCAGTCACCACCCTGTTACACGTTGTGGATCCCTGGCCAGAAAAGAGTTTTGAAGACACTCAGTCCTGATTTTGAAGAAGTATTGTTTGCCTGTTCATGGGAAAGAAGCCATCCCTTATTCTACTCCTTATCAATAGGTAGGGAACAAACGAGGGAAGATGAATTATAGTGCATCTTCAAATAAGTGACTGTGAGCAACGGCACTTCAAGTGAGTGTCTTGAGGTGAGGCTGGGGATGGGTTTGTGGCCTATTAGGGGAGATACAGTCTGAGCTACTCTGGACAAAAAACAGGACAGAAGAGATGAAGCAAAGGGAAGGTGTTTCACAGGAAAATGCTGCCTTTGGTTAAAAAAAAAAGCAACGAACACACCGTACAAAATCAGAAAATTTTGTAGCATGCAATTTTTAGTAATAACGCATCATTTACTGCCATGAGTTGGTGCTGGACTTCTTTTCTGTTTCCTTTAATCCACATTTTTTGTCCACAACCAGCTAGAATGGAATTTTTTTGATATGGGTTTTATGTCTGGCATCTGTATAATTCTGCTCTGACCTAACGTGTCTGTACAGGGATTGCACTAAAATGGTATTAGATAGCAGCAAATTAAGTTTCCGAGAAGCAGAAATAGAAAAAAATTCAATTTGGTGGAAAGTGAAATGGAGAAATAGACGTAAGAAGTGGCGTGAAGGCATTAATTTACCAGGAAGGTACAACCAATATTAGCTTGACCTGGAGTAGCATATGACCTTGGAATTTAGCCACCCACCAGTTTGCAGAGGGGCTGATTCTGTCTTCCCCTGCTTCTGTCTTCTACTCTGCAGCTTTGTAGCATCACCTATGTTCCAAGCCAGAGGTTGCCCATATGCTGGCATTTAAATCCCACCTCTCCAGAAATGCTGTCTCTTCTCCACAATGACCTTCAACTTTTTTCTTACAAGGACTTCTGTGCTGTACAGGTATTTGCCAGTTGGCAAATCGCTGCTGTTGGGCTATGAAACCCAAAGGTCTGAAAGGAATTAGCCAGGGCAGGAAGGAAGCAAGAAAGGGAAGAAGTATATTTAAACTGAGAAGTGCATAGAAGAGTTGAGAAAAATAAGATGGGTTTTTACCAGATATCATATAGGAAAGCAAGTATGTCAATAAATTAAAAGGTAGGACAGACACAAAAATAGCTCTGAAAGGACAGATTTTCAATTTCTGCTTCAGGACACATACTGCAGAAGACAATCTTTCAGACACAGAAATAGCTGAAAGGTCTGAAAAACACTTCCCAAATTCTCTGGCAATGTGATGAATTGCTTATAAATGGTCTCCAGCTGTAAAATGGTGCACTCCAAATCTGGAGTCCCCCAAGTGCTAAGGAAGGGGATATGAAAATCTAAGCCCAGATTTCTTTCTTCACCTTTAGAACAAAAATCTCGTGAAGCCATGATTTGACTTCAAAGAATAACCCCTTCATCAGCAACCACAAGATATATACAACTAGCCCAACTGGTTAGCTGGCAGTTTGTGAAGCCGGTTATCCAGGACTGATTGTAAATAGAAAGAGATGGGTACTGCCAGAAGACACATTGTCCCACCTCAATAAAAACACACCTGCAGGGAGAAACTCATCCCATGCTGCCTAATGCCTGAGGCCCAGGTGGCTAGCTTAGATAAGACATGTTTAGACATTTCATTTCTTCACCCTCCAAAACCTGTCCTTGTTTTTCTGCAGGTCTAAATTTTGTCTTTACAATGAAAGAAAAAGCAGTGGAGCTAAGTGCACTTTGGTTTTGCTGGGAAAGATTCACAGAGCTTGAAGCAGACACAAAGCAGGCAGCAGTATCGATGCCTGGCCAGAGGGATCAGAGAAATGCTTTTACCCCAGCTCTTGGTATAGAGCTGGTGCAGAGCAGAGAAAAACCAAGAAGACCCACAAACCCTAGTTATCTTACTGAGAGGAACTGAGATGAAGCAGTGGAGGACTGGGAAAACTGGGGCACAGTAAGTTTAGGCACTGACCTTACCTGAGTCCTGCTGCAAGGGCAAAGTGGGAGACAGGCACATCCCACTGCATTAGTTGCTATAGGGCTCAGCATCATGAGAAGTCAGCCTTTGGCAGCCCCCTCTTCTCTCTCCCCTCCTCTCACCTCATGATTTACTTTCTGACAGTATCATGAGAATTGCTGCTATCTCTTCACCTAGCTTAGGTTAGCTGTATTTGAATTTTGCATGTTATTTGCTGATGACCTTCACTTCAGAAGATATCTGCTTTTCGTAGCCTTGCTGCGTAAAGCCTGACAGCAGCTTTCATCAGAGGATAATTTCCAAATGAGGAAAGTATCCACATGGGACTGTCAGAAGCACTGAATTGATTTGTGTCTGCACCACAGGTCAGATTTAAACCCATTTTTCTTGAAGACAAACTAGACTGATTTATCCTCAGGGGCCTTACCTTCCACTCTTTACAAGCCTCAAAACCCAGAAAGAAATGATGTATGTGCAGTTAGTACACCCATATCATGTGAGGGCAATTGATTCAATTACATTATAGCTACTGGAAACAAAACAGCCGTATGGTGAGCTTTCTACCCCAAAGTAATGGATGCTTCACAGCCACAGCTCTGAACCCAGATTTAGTTCCCTGCATGAATGCTGCCCTCTAAACAGGCTTCCCCAGGGAAAGATTTCCCTGAGCCACGCAAAAAATCCAGGTTCCGGCTGGATAAAATAAGTATCTAAACCTGAAGTAAATATACTTCTCTGAAGCTTTATCTGAACTATCCAGAACTCCTGAGTCTGCAAAAAAGCACTGAAAATTGTATAAGAAAAGAATTTGGGTGTGTATGTGTGTGCAGGCACATATGTACATGCTTTTCATTATCTCTTAATTCTGGAAGAGCAAGAAATAGATTGAGATGAGAAGCGGTAACTGTACTCTGTTTTGCCTCATGTGCTATGCACAGTGTTGGCTTGAAAGACATAAAAAATTCAATCATGAGCCAAATCTGGCCTTAAATCGATCAAGTTCTGCTGGCTTCAATGGAGCAATTGCAGAGATGTACTCCAGCCGCTGCTCTGAGCCCACCCATTTTCACACCCTCCCTGCTTTCCAGTAGGCTGTCTAGGCTGCCAGCCGGAGATGGGAAATGCAAAGGTTCAGAGATATTTACAGAATTTGCATATGAAGTAGTGTGGGGAAATTCAGCATAGCTTTTGAAACAAAAGAAAATGAAGGGGACAGAACCAATGAGCTCCCCCGTTTCCTTATAAAGGGAAGGGTTAGTTGGAGAAATTTTGTTCTGAGCATTTCAGCATCAAGCCAGAACTGTTTTACCAGGCTCAGATTTTCTACATATGAGCAAAACTCCCTGTGGTTCAGAAAAGCCCCACTATTAAAGGTAGCTCTTGGAATAGGAATGAGCTGTTCCTAATGAATTAAAAACATGACAGCAGCTTTGGGATTTTTGTGGTTTTCCTCCTCTTCAGTTCTGACGATGAAAAGCCTCCTAAGCAGAGCAGTTAACGTCCAAACAGGCAATATTTACTTGTACTTCTCAATACTTAAGACAGGAAATGCCTTAAATATTGCAAATACTGAGGTTATAAAACTGTAAATGTTTGCCTGTCAGAGTCACCTGACAAGTTTTTACAACCCTCAGCTGCACGCAGGCAGAGTCACCCCAGCACTTGGATTTTCCCCATCCCCTCCTTTTCCCCTTTTTTACAGAGGGATTCACGAAAACCAGACGTTATTGTGCATTTTGGTTTCAAGGTTGCTGTCGTACCAGCACCTGTAGAATTGTGATTTGGATTTCATGGAATCCTTTATTTATCTCTTTTTTTTTATTGATGGAGAGGGAAATATGTCAATTTATGTTTCGTTTGCTAGATAAAGGCTCAAGACCATTCTTCAAACATTTAAAGAGAGAAATTTATCAAGTAACTTTTGGTAAGATTGATTTAAATAATTTATTTTTTACAGAATGATATAAATCCATGGTGTATGGAAAATGTCAGGACACAGTGAATGCCACAGAAGCCTCTTAACACCATTTTCCCCCAGGATACTGCAAAAAATTGGCAGAGGAGTCTGCCTACCTCGTTTCATTGTGAGCTTATTGGCTTGGGTATTTCCATGCCCATTCTTGCACAGGCATCTCAGAAGTGAAATTCAAACCTGCAGTCTGGTTTCTCCGCTTGGCTGGCCCAGCCTGACGGCAGCCACGGCACCCAGCCCCAGGGCGGCGTCACTGGGCACTGAGGGGGGCCAGAGCACCCCTGCCTGAGTGCCACCACCCACAGACAAGGCACCTCGCCCACCCCACACCGGCCAACAGATCCAAGGGGAGAAGCAGGACCTTGACGGTGGTCAGAAACGGGGACAAAAAGCCCCTACCTAGGAAACATAAGATAAAAGGCAATGCCTCACCACATGTACACTTTGGATGGAAAGGAGGCCTTCCCCCACCTTCTCAAGGGTGTACTGGCATTGAGGAGATGTTTGGCTGGTTTTACATGGCAAGACTTTGTCCATATGCCCTAAATATGACCATATGTGGGGTGAGGGACTGGCACAGGTTGCCCAGAGAAGCTGTGGATGCCCCATCCCTGGGAGTGTCCAAGGCCAGGCTGGAGGGGCCCCTGAGTAACCTGGTCTAGTGGGCGGCACCACTGCACATGGCACGGATGCTGTAACCAGATGATTCTTAAGTTCCGTTCCAACCCCAAGCATTCTGTGATCCTATGATACTCTCACAGAGATCTTACTCTCACGTAGTTTACCCAGTAATGCTGTCCAACTGCATGTGAGCAGAATACCCCAAGTCCTGAGTTCAAGGAATGAAAAGACATCACTAGAGCTCCCGATCTGCCATTGCACAAAGGAGAGGAGAATCATACGTTAGGAGTTTGTTTGTATGATTTTGTCCTGTAGCACCTCTGTAACACATCCTTGTGCCAGGGGGGAAATTCCCTTCAGGGATTTAAATCAGCACAGTCATCCCTAACTCAAACAAATCTGACAACCTAGGACATAGTTCCTGCCAAGAGGCCACTGGAGAAATGAAAAAGGAAGTTTCTAGACTTCTTTTTTAACTGTGAGGTGTTAGGAGTGTAGTCACATACCACCTCTGTGTCTAGTGTTGCACTGGGAAGAGGGGCTGGGGTGTCAAGATGAAGTCTGCCACCCTCTCTCCCTCTGGATTTCATGTGCTTATTCCAGCAGCTGCCTGCTGCTGGAATGCCTCCTGATGCCCCACTGCTGCAGAAGGGACGTGTACTGGCTGGGCAGCCTTTATTTTGCTGACTTTCATCTTTTATTTGTCCAACTGGACAAACAATGAATTTAATACAATCTCCTTGAATCCAAAATATTCCTTCTTTTACTATTGTTTATGTGATAGGGGTAGATTTTTAATAATGTTCCCCCTGAAGCATAAAAATACATAATTTTTAAAATACATGTATCCAGCAAAATGTCCTTCAAAATTTTAGAGGATTTCTATCTTTTCCCAAGATCTGCAAGGGTATCAAAATTAAAATTTGTAGTATTACCAAATTATATGTCAGTTGACAATCTTTTTGGAGTTTGGGAAAAAAAAAGAAAAATAAACACAATCCCCCAAAGAAGTAAAAATAACCTGGTTAGAGGGAAAAGGGAGAATACTCTGATCCATT
The DNA here is from genome assembly GCA_013398115.1 of Falcunculus frontatus. NCBI lineage: Eukaryota > Metazoa > Chordata > Aves > Passeriformes > Falcunculus > Falcunculus frontatus. Next base: position 122,406 of record VZRV01009523.1, on the reverse strand, counting down.
ATCAGTTACATTCTCCACTGCTCAAAACTGTTACTTATGATTTATATTTGAATCACATTTTGTTATAGTTCAGGATTTTTAAAAAGGGACATTATCTTTAAGTTCTCAAAAACAATCTCTATATAGCAGGCTTGCAACTTTTTCAAGACTTAAAAAAAATGTATAAAATGTTGTACATAACTGCATCCATATAAGACCTTTTTTAAGCTTCAAAAAAAAAAAAAAAAAAAAAAAAAAAAAAAATCAAAGTGGTTCCAAAACCTGCTGTCATTGGAAATCAGACTGTAAACATTTTTTATTGATTCGAGTTGAAATTAATTTAAATATTCATTTAGAATTTGTGAGGTTTGTCTCTTTCCCACAGCCTCTTGTTACTTAACGTAGCAGGAGCTGCCAGCCTTGGGTATTCTCTGTCTTACATGTGACCTTCCTTAGGATTCACTTCCAGGTCTCCCAAAAGGTAAAAATGAAGCAGCTTCAGGAAATGCCACGTGCAGCACTACTGAAGTTGGAAAGGTGTAGCAGCCTCTAGCAACTATCCTGTATGCTCAGCTCACCACAGTCCCACTGGTGAACTTTCATTAAACACTATGATCCTAAAGTCTTTAAGGCAGCAGGACAGTTTCCTTAGCAGCCAAGGAATTTTCTACCCAAACAAACCAGGGATCCATATATCGTAGTATCTTTCTTTTTATACCACTTAATGTTAAATACTTCAGAGGAAAGTGTAAACAATGATCTTGATTTAGCAAAATAACATCTGCTTTGCTTTAAATGTGTTTAAGACCTCTGGCTTCTGCCTTCATTAAAAGAATAGCACAACTTGAGTAGCACTCCAAACATACATTACATACATAAATATATATATACGTTAAAACACACAGATCTTGACTCTAGGTTACTTGAACGTATTTTTACCTTTCATGCAAAAAGTTTTAGGAAGACTGAACCCTGTGCCTAAAGCTAGGTAGGAATTTGAGTGCTTCCTTGGCAAGGGATAAATAAGAGCACATAATTGAATGTACTGGTCAATCAGGTTATGTTGATATGACTAAATAAAAGGCAGCCAAGAACTGATCTTGGGCCCCAAGGGCAGAAAGCTGCCCTTTCTGTGGCAGATTTGTCTTGGAAACAAATATTTGGAATAGTTGGAAGGGAAGCCAGGGGATGAGCCGGCTCACAAAGCAGCAGGGACAACAAGAGTGCAGTCTCTCCCTCCCTGCACACTTCTCCTTAGTGGTACAATCATACCCTCAGGATCCTGTGCCCCAGTTCTCATACCAATTTTCTGTTCAGGTAGCTCCAATGATTTCACTTCTGTTATTCCTTCCTACACCAGTGCACGCCCCTCAAAGGCCTTAATAATTTTCTTACGTAATGCTAAATCCAAGGGAAAGATTTTTTTCAGGTTGGGATGCTAATGCCATGGGGCAAACATGTTTGTATATCCTGGGAATGTAAGGCTTTGCATTACTGATGATGTGCCTATTTCTGTTAATCCAAGTCTTCCATCAGTACCTGGGACTGGTCTGTTCCACTTTAATTATGTTCTGGAACTGTCTGTTGTTGTATGCTTTGATTTGTTATCAGATGACAGAAACAGACTTTAACAAAATTTTCTTTGGGAACAAGAGTGAATCAGAGCTGTAACTGGACCTTCATAAAAATATCATCTTTAGAATCTTTTGGTTCCCTCACTGATTTGATCAGCTCAGTTAACCTCAAAGGGCAATTATCAGCTGAAATGTCACAGACTTTGTGTACCATTTTGAATCTCTGAAAATAAAGATTTTTCTTATGGCACAGTGGGGCTGCTGGTGTAAAAAAGCCTATAAATTGCTGGAATTTTAAATGAATATCAGTATTTTTGGAACCAAGTTTCAGACCTCCAAGTGTTAAGCTTGACAGGTTTGTCTTCAAAATTTCCGTGTTTGCTTTAAAATATTTGACTGCTGTAATCAGTGGATAAAACAACAAGAAGACTAATGCACAGAAAGAAGCAGTGGTGTAAGTTAATATCTAAGTACCATGTTTATTTTCTCCTCACACATTTCTATTTTATAAGTTAAAGCATCTTTAGTCAGTCATAGTTTGATTCTTTGTCATAAGATGATATGAGTACTTTATATGATGCAGCAACACCAAATTCCTTTTACTTGATATTTCGTAAAGAGATCAGATCTCAAAGGCAAGAGAAAAAAATGGAAACATAATGACAAATTATTCAAGCCACAATTTGAAACAGAAGTTTTCATTGTTGTTTGTAGATATAAATCAGAAAGTGGTCCCCTTCCCCGCGTTAAGGAGCCTGCAGATCCTTATCATAAAAGTAGGCTAATCAGCATTTTTAATCAATGTTTTTACTGCTTTTGCTCAACGAGAAAAAAGCAAGGCTGAGTTACGGAATGAAGCATACTTTACAATTTATCATTTAAACTTGTAAGTGTCTATGGGAAAAGGACTGGAACACATCAGAGAAAGAAGACTTAATTATATATTACATTTCAGAGGTCCTTTCAGCCCATAGCTCAACAGTTCCTAGCTGCTCAGTCAGTCACTTATTTTTAGATCTAAATTTCTCTCCATCATACATGAAACTGTTATCTAATTTATAAGGTACTCCATCAAAACTTCCAGTTCTTAACCATGAGGTAACAAAAAGCAATAAATGTGTTAACTAAAGGACCTCACAGGCAGTTTTGAGGTCTGTATTTTCTATTATTTTGCCCCCTTTATTCTACTCCCTGACTTTTCTTTGCAGCTTTACTGTAATTTTGTATATAGGATGGAGCCTGAGCAATAACTTGTGTTTAATAGAATCACAGAATGTCTCGGGTTGGAAAGGATCTTAGAGATCACCTAGTTCCAGCCCCCTGCCGTGGGCGGGGACACCTCTCACCAGACCAGGTTGCTCAGAGCCCCATTCATCCTGGCCCTGAACACTTCCAGGGATGGGGCTTTCACAGCTTCTCTGTGCTGTGGCCTGTTCCAGAGTCTCACCATCCTCAAAGTAAAGAATTTCCTTCTAACATCTTACATAAATCTCGCCTTTTAGTTTAAAACCATTCCCCTTTGCTCTGTCATTATATGGCCTCATAAAAACTCCCTCTCCAGCTCTCCTGTAGGCACCTTCAGGTACTGGGAGGCTTCTTAAGATCTCCCCAGAGTCTTCTCTTCTCCAGGCAGAACAACTCCAACTCTCTCAGCCTGTCTTTGCAGGAGAGGTTCTCCACCCTTCTAGAGTATTTAAGGTTATAGAGGGAAAGAAAAATCCCCAGGACTCTGGGAGAGCGCAGGAGCACCTCCCACTGTGCAGCAGTGGCCCACTTGAGCAGAGCTTCTCAGGAGCACAGTGAGTCCTGCAAGAAAGGCAGCAGCTGCCTTGGATACCTCAGTGCACATGGGAAAAGCTCAAAACCCACTATGCAGTGGCCCTGTATGTGCAGTGTTTGGCCAGGGACAGGTTGGAAAGCAGAACCACTGCCTGTGGTCAGCATCACGGCCATCCTGGGAAGCTGCCAAACCCACAGCTTCCCTCTGCACCAGGCACAGCTCCCACTTGCTGCTGCCTTTTTAGGGCACCAGCTGCCTCCAGGAAGGGCTCTCACAAAGGGCCCTTGTCCCCTTCAGGCCACCACAGCCACTCATCTGTTAGAGCAGAAGACTGCAAATATGGGGCCATGGTGCAGTCTTTTCTCCAGATGAAAAATTAGCTGGAGACTTTAGTTTCCTGTGTATTACAGCCACCACCAGCATGCTCCCAGATGGAACACTGCTGTATAAACCGTGCCTCCCTTTCCCCTCACTGATGCAGCACCTTGGAGAAATCTAAAGCCCTTGGACTAGTGTGGATTCTCTGACAATCTCACCTTTGCTTTACATGGACTGGCAACTCTACACTAGATGGTGTGATCAAGAACTGAAAATTACTGTCTTAAATCTAATGCTGCGGCCAGCATACATGTAGAATATTTAATGCCTTTAACAAAAATACAAAGGCAAATTCTTCTCTGCAAAGTTAAGGCATGTGTGTCGTATTTGGCAATTGCAATACCTTTCTCTAGCAGATCAGCTTTCATCCTTTAAAGCTCTTTAAAATAACACGGGAATACCCATTATAGTATTGTAAATAGTATTGCTCAGCTCTCTTTTCAGCAGAGGAAATAAAAGAGCCCATCTTGTAAAAATGGCTTCTTATCACTGTATTTCCTTTGTGATTTTCCACATATTACATTTATCTTTAAACAGGAAAAAAGGTATTCAGTCTTGTAAAATCAATTAAGCTTTTAAGCAATGGAGTAATCTTCTACTTCCTTTACATGCCCTTTAAAAAATATCCAAGCTTTCCTAACTCAGCTAACAAACCCCAATCTGAATCTGCATGCCAAATGAGAATAACTTAGCTGGCTGCTAAACGGATTTATAAAACAGCCTTTTGTGAAGAAATTCTCCCCCTTATACAACAAAATAACTTTCAGGCTAGTCAGCAGCACTCATAGATCCGATGTAGGGAATATCTTATTTATTCATTCCCTTGGCAAAATGAAAAGCCCTTGCAAACTTCAGCTTTATCAACTAAAGCAAAAAAAAAAATCATCAAGAGGAGAAAATATGACTTACACTTGGTAGAAACAAACAAACAAACAAAATTACTGTTTTTTCCAGATTATTTATACAACTGCTTTCTTCCTGTAAAATCTTCTCAGCTAATTTAAAGGGTAAACATACTTCTAACATAGCTGTCAGTTCCTCTTAGTCAGCCTTGTTAAGAGGAAACTCAGTATCAGGAGGTGTGCTTCATATCCGCTGACATACTTTCAATCTGAGTTCACATCCTGCCCTAAACAGTAGAAATGAGCTCAGTGATCTTCTATGTCTTTCCTCTCTTCCTAGCTCTTATTATAAGGGAGGGTGGAATAAATTTGTGGCATCCTCCTCCCACCCTACTTCTAAAGTAGTAAGGTTGAATGTGTACCTGAGGAACAGGTGCTGACCCTGGCTGCAGAACCAGGGAGGGAGGATGGGAGTCCTGGGCTGCAGCTGATGGAAAGAAGGTGGCAGAGTAGGGTGCAGCCAGTGCCAGTCCTTCAGTCCTTCTGGTGGACTGCTTTGAAAAGGAGGAAGATATCGTCTGACAGCAGCAGGCAATCACACCTCGAGACAAGAAGGGGCCTGGCCAAACCACAGGTCTGCCATGCACTGCTTCCTCAGGGTTGTTTGCCAAAGGGCAACCCAGTGTGGAGTAAATACAGTGTCCCTGCTGAAAGTTGCCCAAATACACCGGAACACACTCCTTCTTCCTTCCAAAGGGCTTGGTGTGGGTGGATGTGTGCACAGCAAGTTGCTCTTTCCCCCCACATCAGAGAGGCTCTGATTTTCTAGGTAACTAAAAATGAATCCTGCAAATATTAGTGGTCTTGCTGTGTTTTACTTATGCACCACTTAAATTCCATTTAAATCTGCTGCTTGTTACTTTAGGCACAGAATCAGGCAGATAAGTCCATCAAGCAGATGCTACTGACATTTTTCATTTTGAGGGCTGGATGATAACAACAAGCAGAGGCGCCTATACTGCTGTGAGTAAACATCTTAAAAGCAGCTTCACAAATGCCACCATCTTTCAGCACCTAATAAACAGTTTAGGAGGATGTTGTTGAAGCTGCCAAAAGGGGTTTTAAAACTGGAGTGTCTCACAGGAGTCAAGCACACAGCTTGCTCTTGAAATACCTGTCTCACCTTGCAGATGGATAAGAGAGGCAGACCACCACTGCCAGACACACAGGGCTTGGCACAAGGAGACTGGGGATGCAGGGACAAAAAGAGATGGTACATGACTAACACAAAGCATGCCTGGAAGAACTGCCAGTTCTGAGTGTTGCAAAATGGGCTATTTAGCAGGCTTGCCTGACCAAGCCAGGCAAGGCAGAGGCTCTCCAGCCTGATGCCTGGATTCCCTCTCCCCTCCCCTTAAATCAGCAACCCTCTGCTCTGCTGACTGGCCTATGGAAATCCTTTTCCATCAGGTACCACTTCAGTAGGCAAACAGCAGTCTCCTGGAGCTCTCTTGGAAGCATAGGCAACACGATGCTGTCTAATCAAGGGCAGAAACCTCCACCAGGTAGCAGGGCACTGGTAGGCTCCTCTTCCCATTTGAGAAATATCTTGGTTCCAAACTATCCAGTTTCAGTGCATTGGGAGAGTCAGGATGATGTTCATGGGAGGCACAGAGAATGAAGGCCATTTAGTCCTAGGAGTCCACCTGAAGAGCTGTATCCATCTCTGGGGTCCCCAGCAAAGGAAGGACATGGACCTCTTGGAGCGAGTCCAGAGGAGGGCCATGAAAATGATTAGAAGGATGGAACATCTCTCCTATGAGGAAAGGCAGAGAATTGGGATTGTTCAGCCTGGAGAAGAGAAAGCTTCAGAGTGACCTTTAGGCCTCCTAGCATGTTAAGGGAGTTTCTATAAGATGGGAGACACTTCTGGGAAGAGCATGTAGTGATAGGTCCAGGGATAATGGATTCAAATTGAAAGAGAGCAGGTTTAGATTAGAAAGCAGGAAGAAATTATTTAATGTGAGGGTGGTGAGCCACTGGAACAAGTTGCCCAGAGAAGCTGCGGGTGCCCCATCCCTGGTAGTGTTCCAGGCCAGTTTGGATGGGCCTCTGAGCAACCAGGAAGATGTCCCTGCCCATGGAAGATGAGTTGGACTCAATGATTTTTAAGGTCACTTTCAACTCAAGCCTTCTATGCGTCTATGAGTACTCCCTTGGGTCCGCACTTGTGCATCAATAGAGACCTGTTATTGTCAAAAGAACTGTGTCATTGTAAGATGAGGTTATGATTAATTTTATTGATGTGTGGGCTAGAAGGAATGAATTAGTGCCAAGTGCTTTGAGACAAAACACTACCATGTGTTTCCAAAGGAAATTTGGGAAAATAAACCTTATAAAAAAGGCAAGGTTAATAGGAGTTGGGAATTTGAAGCTGAACATAACATTTGATACTCCGGTATTTGAATTGAGGCCAAACTTTGATTATCACATCGATCAGTTGATTAAAACTAGTCACTTGAAACCTGGTGTTATGCACTGTGCAGGACATCAGAAGATACTGTCTAAGCCAAGAAGCATAAAAGGTTATTGCATCTTGAGTCCTTATTGCAGGTTTATGCCGTGGTGGTGCCATTTATAAAGGCAGCAGGAATGCCACATTTCAACAGAGCCAGTGTTACGTATGACTGTGAATGTTGTTGACTCATTCTGGGTCACTGGAGATTAACATTTTGGAACCTACAGACATGTAGAAGATATGGTATATGTTAAAAGGAACAAGGCTGTGCTTGCAAGATTTCGAACTCAATTATGCAGACACAAGAGGTTTAGATAAACTTTTCAGATTTTATCAAATGAACTTTTGATTGCTTATCTGAACTGACCCTCTGAAGGCATTTGGGATTATTCTTAATGTCATTGTTATTGCTGGAAATAACAGCAAGTTAAGAATTTAGTTTTAACTTTTGCATTTCTCGAGGATGGTTTGCCTGATTTTACAAGGTGAGGGACAGATTCCAAACTCTGCCGATTTTCATCAACATTTCGTTACATCTAGACAACTGCAGTGAACTGTCTCTCCAGTGCAAAGACATCACAATTTGAGACACAGAGCTACATTAGAACCTTTTTGAGGGTTATTTGAACTATGAAAGACTTCTCTTGCTTTTTCAAAAAAATATATTAAGAAAAAGCCTCTTCCACAAGGCTTCAGTTTCAGGGGCACAATACCCTGGTTCATGGTTTTGCTGGGTTTTATTTCTTATAGGTCAGAAACTTCATGTATTTCTGTGCTATACAGGAAGAGCATCTGGTCAGTGCTGGAAAGCATTAAGTAGAGATTTTTTTCATTTGCACACTCTGCCTCCTAACCTAGATCCACAGCTGGAAGGCCTCTCTTCATTTATTGAACTGTGCCTAGAGGTGGGGCTTTTTGTGAGTGGAAAGAGACCAGTGGTCTCCGGATTTCGTCTCTCCCAGGCACTTCCCCTTCTCTGCGTTTTAAGCCCTGCAGGAGTGGGAGGTCACAGCAGGGCTGGGACAGGGGTGACACCAGTCCCTTCTCAGTGGGAAGGGCATCTGACGTGAGCTGCAAGCTCAGGGCATCAAGGAGAAGTGGGAGTGCCAAAGAGGAGGACTTAGGCGATGGGAAATGGGCAGGGGGAGAGAAATCTGATGTAGAAAGAAATGGCAAAGCTATTGAGAAAGAAAGGCATGCAGGCAAGACTTCCTAGAAAGTAAAGGCTTGGTGACAGTAAGGCTGGGGGATGCATCAGCACAGAGCCACCTTCCTGTTCAGCTGATGCTTTCTGGTCAGGCTGCCAGGGGAAGGACCGGACGTGAGCAGCTGTCAGGCACACATCCTCTTTTTCTGCTTTTAGAAATGTATGATTTCAGGCCCAGCGCTGTGCTGCACTCAGGCACAGGACCTCAACAAGGCACTGCCCTGAAATTGGCATAGAGCTTTGTATTCTTGATGGAAATTTTCTTTCTGGATACTCCAGGCCACATTTTACAGCTACTTCCTAGTTGGTAAATAAAAATACCCCATATCAGAAACTTGATCCTGTAACTGTTCCTAATATTGACAAAAAACAGAGACTTATAGCCTTGGACTGTCCAGGATCTTCCTCAGGATCACCCTTCGACAAGATTGACTACAGCCCTTTCTAACCATGGTGACTGGGCTCTTTGCTCTCCTGCCAAATGGTAAAAACCTAACCCCTCAGCTGTTCTGGTTTTCCAAAAGGGAGGAGGAAATACTGTCTGCCACTGAAATCGCACAATTAAGAAAAAAACCAAACCAAACCAAAACAAATCTCATTACCAAAGTAAGTTATTCAAAAAGTTATAATACATGAAAAAGTAAATAACTGAATTCTACAGGTTCTGTAAACTGCTGTGAACTACAGGCAGAGCATATGGACAGAGCATATGGCTGAATTTACCACATCAGTGCTAATACCCTTTTTACAACAATACAAGAGCTCTCCAATATTGGATTTTGAATAAGTAACCAAATTTCCCAAGGGTGACCTATATGTAGTACACATACTAATATACATATATGTGGTGACCCTCCACAGGGTGTTAACTAACCACCAGCATTATGGCCATTCATTTGGCCGTCTCAGCAATAGCAAACTACTCTGGCTTAGTTACTGTACTTGAAATATAATGTGGAAATGCAAATAAGCTCAGCCTTGGAAAGCTCTTGATCACCTAAACCCTCCTATTCAACCATAAAAGCAATCTTCCGGCCTCCAGAAGCCAATGCACAGAGAAATCTACTTTAAATCCATGAGGAAAAAATACTTACACTTCAGCACATAAAAATTCAGAAATGCTTGTACTCTCAGCATTCTGCCATGTGCTAATGCCACCATGCTCGTAGTGTTCACAGTTCACAGATCTAAGTGTCAGCAACTTAACATGAGGCTTACATGTGATGCTGCATTATTTACAGCAGCCAGTGCTGCACAGAAAAATCATGGCCCACAGCCGCAATTACACCTGTCACTCTCGTTTGAATAAAAATGACATCTTGTCGCTACTACCCGTCAGACTTAAAAAAAAGTAAAACTTGTTTTTCCTAAGAGGAAGGGGAAAAAAAATTAATCTCACAGCAGTTTAACAAGTTCTCACATGTTGTCTGCCAGTTTGCATGTGCCTGCACAGCTCATGCCAGGTGCTCCTCTTTCACAAGAGGCAGGTTCCCAGCACAGCATGGCAGGGTTGGGCTTGCAGTGCTCCAGACAGCACTGGAGACTGTGGGTAGGAGGCTCCTGGGGAAGGGGGTCTCTACAGGCAGCTGTCAGCCCTTTTTCTGCATTACCAATACAGGCAAGGTTTAGGCTTGGTTAATATCAGTACGTTCAAGAATGTAAATTCCCTCCCTGACTTGTGACTGTAATGAGAAATTCCCATCAGTAGCTCAAGATGAGAATCATTCATTTTGAATCAGCCAGTAAGTCATTGCCCAGACAGCTAAAATAAATCAGAATATCTATTTCCCAGAAATCTAAAGTAACTCTATTTGTTTTGATGGCAAAATACACACAATAGAATTAATTTCAATTAATATTTTTGACCTTCTCTCTAGAAATACCGATACTGGCAAAGGCTCAGAAGTGGAAAGATATCAAGATTGTCATTTCCTTTTAGAGAGAAAAGAAATGAGTGCTGACACAAGCTGAAAGGGAGTGGCCCTTTGTAAAGAGGATGGTGCCAGACTCTTTTCAGTGATGCCCAGTAACAGGACAAGGAACAATGGCCATAAACTAAACCACAAGAAGTTTCACCTAAACATGGGGAGGAAGTTTTTTACATTGAGGGTGGCAGAGCACTAGAACAGGCTGCTCAGGGAGGTCACGGAGTCTCCCTCTCTGAAGACAATTCAAAACTCACCTGAATGCATTCCTGTGTCACCTGCTCAAGGTGACCATGCCTTGAAAGGGGATTTGGACTAGATGAACTCCAGAGGTCCCTTCCAAAACAAACAATTCTGTAATTCTGATGAATGGCTCTCAACCCCACAGCTCAGACAGATGCTTAGGATATCCTGATAGCAGAGAGAAACTTCTCTCATTTGGTGAGACTCTGGCAGGTGTGAGGCCCATGTCATCAGAACACAGTGGAAAATTCAGAATAACTTTATAAACCATCATCCTTCCACTTTCTCCTGTCTTTGTGATTACAGGAGAGACAAGGTATCTTGAAGAGACTGCTCCTTTCTGTCTTTCAGCATTCCTGGATCATGTACAGAACGTACCTCACTAAAACTGAGGGCCTGGCCATCACCGGGGAAGCAAATGGCTGGAGATCACCCAATGAACACAGTCCTACTGCTCCTTAATTCTCTTGTCCCATCATCCCTTTGTCTTTTCCCATGTTTCCTATGACATGTCTGTCCTTGGGCTCTTAATTTAACTTTTCTAATGCTAATGAGAAGCAGCCTTGGGCTAGGTCAGCTGGCCATTTACAGTTACTGGCTGCAGCACCAGATGTCTTTGTGTGTGACAAACAAAGACTGTGGATCTTTACTTCCAGAAAGGAATACCAGGCAGATGGTGGAACCCATTGTTTTCAACCTCTGTCGAGCTGCAATGAAAATTTCATTCCCATCTCTTTGGGAAACCTTATAACCAAAGGCATTTTTTTCTGAAAGAAACCTCTTTCACTGACTTTTCCAAATCTTGAACGAGGGCATATCTCTCAATGAGCGGCTCTATTTTTGGGGAAATCCACCTGAAGCCCAGAAGAACCAGCTGGAGCTTTGTATGAGGGCTCCCGTTGTGCGGGATGCACACAACAGCTATCTGACGCCAAAGCTGGGATTTCAGGAAAGAAACTATAGGAAGATGCAAAGCACTCAGCTGGTTCTCAGACAGAAACCAGGAACTGCCAATAGCCTTGCAGCCTCCAGAACCTCCTCCTTGTGGGCTAGCTCGCTCTGGAGTGGCCAGTCATCCAAACTGCCTCAACCACAGGCTCCTCAAGTTTCTGTGCCATACACTGCAGCTGCTGCTGCTCCAAGCAGTTTCAAACAGTACATAGCCTTTAAAAGCTCATCCAGAGCTGAAACAGCATGGAAATCTGCAAGTACCTGCTGACTTGAGTGACCTGCCAAAAGGAGGACTGCCAGGAGGCACCGTGATTTATGACGATAGCAGGTTCTGGAGCACTTAGTGTTTTTAAAAGTTTCCAATTAAGGCAGGTGTAAGTGACAGTGAAACCTTAATGCAAGAATTTGAAGCACTTTGCCTGAAAGTGAACAAGGTGTGGTTGAAAAAAAGCAGCCGCCAGAAGAGAGACAGAAGAGCTCACAACTGTCCTGAGGTGGAACTCAGGGTTGCCAGCACAACCTGCACCCTCACTGGGCGCTGCTCTCTGCGTGTGGGGGCCCAACCATCCTGTTGGGACACACTGTAGGACCTTGAGAGAGCAGAGGTGTTGGTGAAGGGGGGCTGCCTTGGGAAGGACTCCTGCCCAAAGTTTCTCTTAGCATATATCTGGCAGATGCTGATACCGGCCAGCGGGCAAGGTCAAGCTCAGGTCACATGGACATCTTGACCTTGATGGCATGTGCTCTGAGCAGCACTGTGGGCTGCTGTCCTGGACTGCTCCACACTGTGCTGAAGACCTTGTATCTCTATGCAAAGAGCTGTGTCAGGAGACGACAGATTTCATTCTCCTCAAATCTGGTCACTGGCTATTTTGGTAACTGACATGGCCTAAATGACCAGATGACTCAAAACACACAGAGTTGTGGTTTAGAATTTGGAACAAATTTCAGGTTTTTCCTGTTCAGAAGGGCAATGTAATCCAGCTTGAGGCCAGTGAATGATACCCTGATGTTACAGAGGGTTTCATTCTACTGGCAAGGAGCAAGCAGGGAAAAATATGCAAAATCAAAGGCACACTCCACAATAAGCAGAAGATGAATTTGCAGACAACTACAGTAAAAATCAACAGCCAAATCTATGTCCAGTATTCAGGAAGAAAACAAAGATTAAGATATAAACCAAAAGAAGTGAAAAGGTTCTCTCTGGTGGCAAAGCAAAACTCCTTTAGATCAAAGTAGGCAGAGATATACTTGTTTTGGTGGAAGCATTTATCCCTTGTTTTTAAGAGAAAGCATTAGAAGAAGAACCTGATACAGAAATAGAGATTAAGCATATCTATTTTATCTAGATATCATATTCCTGACATAGTAACAGTTTCCAATGGGCTAAATTTATTAGATATTAACTTTTAGCAGTAAAAACAAAGATTAAGCAAGGAAACACTCATTATCAGCCACCCAAGTGTTCAGTAGAAAACAAGTGTCAAGCAATGCAGAATGCCGAGTCAGACTCATATCTGCATTTAATACTGCTGTGGAACAATAATGATGAAGGCAGCCTGTCACCTCTATTTCTTCCATGAGAAGCAGATAGAAAACCTGCCTACACTGTTGAAACCAATGTCAGAATTACTAGGGGCATGCAGATGAATAGAGACAGGCAGAACAAAACCAATTAATGTGAGAGTCAGCACTCTGACCACACCAAATGAGGCAGTGTTTCTTGATAGTTGAAAATAAATAGATATGAACAGCAAAAATATTACCAGATATTAGAGGAGATTACCCTGCTCTATCAAATATAAAGAACATCTTTTTCCCCCCAAGGTGGTTTTGTTTTGGTTTTTTTTCACCTAAAATAGCTTGGACATGTTAAACCATAGCAAATTTAGATAGCTGAGCCCTACAACATGATGATAGACTCAAATTCAGCAGGTATGAATTTGAGCAGTCAAATATAAGTTCAGATGCTCATATCCAGAACTAATCCACTTATCTCTACCTGACCACAGGGATGGTGATACTCAGGAGGACTCAATAAACTACAGGCACTTCAGGAAATATTTGAGCAGTGCTATTTATATGTATTTGAAGTAGAGTTTTAAGATATACCCAGGCTGATGAACTGTTCTTATTTCTGACTGCACCTTTAAAAAGCCCTCCCTTTGAACAGACTGAACCTGTTTATTGTATTACACACAAATTCATATTGCACTAACACAATTGGTTATAAACCAGGCACTGAAAGAAACCATCCTGTTTCGGGCTCTTTACCCCTGAACTGCAGCTGAACTAGACACTGACCTTAAAACCTGCATGCTAGTCCAGCAAGGAATGGGATGTTGCAACCCTTGACCCTGCTCCCCACCTCAGCACCCTCTTTCTAAGCTGCAGGGGGGCCCATTGCAGCCTCCTCCTCACAGCAGCCCCCAGCCTGAAGCTGTGCCTGCCCCTGCCAACACAGCTGGTGTTTCTGCAGCTGCAGTTGAGTTCTGGGTAGAGAGTACAAAGAAAAGACAGCAAGGAATAATCTCACTGATTATGTGAGATGGAGAAGGCATTCCCTTAAATAACCTCCTTTGCCTGCTGAAATTACCAGAGCATGCCTTTGTAATGCTTGCTAATGCCGGGTTAAGTTCAGTAGGTTGCAGCTACATAGTTTGTTCAAGATTTGTCCTTATTTGAAAAGCAAGCCTGGGGAATGCAGCTACATGTAGTATCTGCTAGGAAAACACACCCATCTCAAAAGACACTTTTCAAAGAGGCACACACAATCTTGTTAAAAGCAGGAACCCGAATGGCCGTTTGCTCCATCATACACCAGCAGCAGGTAAGGGAAAGGGAACACCTGCTTAGTTGCTTCTGTGATCTACTTTGTCTGGATGTTTGCATGCTTGGGAGTGTGGACTGGCCCTTTTGTGGGTCTCAGATGAATCACTCCGCTAATGGACTAGCAAGTGCATGGATAACATTATCAGTGATGCAGACCATGGTTCCTATATTGCCTTAATACTCCTCCAAACCAATCTGGTAAATTACTTCCATTATAGGATTTAGATAGTATCCCATTACAGATCAAGGTTTTTTTGTGTCAAGAAATGACACAAAAAAGTGTCATTTCTTTGAAAGACGTATTTGTTGTCAAGGTCTGCTTGGCAGTTTCAGAAGAAACTGAACAGAGCCCCAGACTTCCTTACCTATCCCACAAAATGTTCTCACTAACTAGCAATCCAAAGGCTGAACCACAAAAGCCAGGAGATTGACAAGAATAAAGTCTTTCATTAACAGAGGAGTACCAGATAGACAGTTTTTCACCAAAGTCTGCCCCTGGAGTCCTGTAGACATGCAAGTGTCCTGGTCATCTACTGAAAATAGATTCTAGGCTGTGTTGGCTAACTCTAAAGGCACCATCTGCCTCATCTGGCTCAGGCTAGAAAAATAATTCCATTTATAGCCTGCTATTAAAGAAACTGGCTTTTCAGTACCTTTCCAGCAGGTTTACTCCTTCAGATGCTTCAGTGAAACTACAGAGTCCATCCTAGCTGTCAAAGTACAGCCAATCTATGCAGCATTAATTACTGCATAGTTCTCTTCCTTGCCCTGAAAGCAGATCTAAATAACATAATTTTCCACTTGTACTTGAAAAAAAATAATCCTGCTGCAAATCCAAGCCATTAAAATGATTCTATTTGTATTAGAAAGTATAAAAGTTCTTTGTCTTTTTTAAACAAAATTAAGACATTTGTGTCTAGTCTGTGCTTTTTTTCCCCCTGAGTTTGTATTAAACAGTTTTACTTTGTAGTAAATAAAAAGAGGCATTTCATTTTAGCAAAGTCCTGGCATATTAAAATTAAAGTGACATGGCATATTAGAGGGGCTTGCCAATATTAATGATCTTTACATGATAATTTATTCCATATTTAGTGTTCAATGTTTGAAGAATTTAATACAGCTAAAGCATATGGTGCTGTTTTATTCAAACGATAAACTATGTCATCATTAAAAATGTATGGAAATGTAAACATCGTGTCAGAGTTCAGTGTTTCAGAAAGGAGCTGTTAATCCTTGCAAACAGTTTCACTATAATAAGAAGCCAAATCAGTTAATGCTTTTGTTTCCTTATGTATTTACTCGGTATTACACTTCCATTTAGAGTAATTAATTTGGTTATACTTCAAATTTATGTATATTTACATTTCTACATTATTGTAGAGGAATGCATCGTTCTTATTTTGATTTGATAAGGAAAAAAAGATTGGCAAAATCTGTTTAACTACAAAGCTGGGAGCTTAGATCAATCTCCATTCCACTTGAGGATTGAAAACACAAAGCTTCTGGCTCTACAGCAGCTTTGTCAGCCTTGGAATTTGCATTATGTTACCCATGATAGTATGCACAAGGATCCATTGCCATGAATGCAATTTAAGAAAACACTTTCAGTTCTTCTTTCTCCTTTTCAGGGTTTCCAGGCAGCTGGAATGCCTTTTTTTCCTTTGCTGGAACAATTACTTATTATTTGTAGACAAATAGACAATAGAACAAATAGACATCTTGAAAAGTAATAAACGAGTTTCTAAGAGAAACTTCTCAGGGTTTTCCATGCAAAGAGGAAAAGCAAGAGGGATTTTGCTGGAACATGGAAGGCAAACCGCTTTGGAGACAAGAGTCTCTGTTGAGCAGAGGAGCAGGGAAAGCCAGTGTAGGTGCTCTGGGAGTGTTTTTCACAGCCACCTGCCTGTTCCTATCAGTGTGGCACTAACTTGGACCACTCCTAAGTGTGAGCTGGCCACTGAGGATCCGTGCTCTATGCACTTAATGAGACCATCTGCATGACACTGTAATGCTCCAGCTATGGGTCTTGCAGGAAGATGAAGATACTTGAGGGTGATCACTGTACTGACTAGTATGCAGGGCTGGACACTATTCTTCATTAGGCAAATATGGCTCCATCTTTATTGAGGTCAAGATTTTATCCACAGAGCATGAACATTTAGAAGAAGCCAGATACAAGGATTAACCAATACCCACTGGTCTCCCCACTCATCAAACACTGATGTGGATGCAAGACCCTTTAACAATTTCATCAGGCTACCTGGGGGTTTAACATTGTGGAGTTTGCTCTCTACAAATCTGATTTCTGTTTCCTTACTGACTGGGTTCTGGCAATTCAGCCTGATCAGCAGCAGAAGCAAAATGTTCCAAATACCTCTGTTGTTCAAACAGTGAGTAATGCCAGAAAACAGACAATTCTTATCTGTTGCCTTTGGGCAGAAGAATACTGATAAGTGGTACGCTCAGGAGTTTGTTCCAAGGCACAAGGAGAACAAGGTATTAACTCGCATCTTAGCCAGGGCCTGCAAAGCCAGCTAACATTTCACCATCACTGTGGAAGCTGTCTGTTCGCGAATGAGTCACGTTCCTTGAAAGAACAGATTTTATCACCAGGAAGATGGGGAAACATGGGTGTCTTTCTAAAAAATCACACAGATTCTGTTTTGATCCAAATGGAAAACTCAAAATTGGGATGGGTAAGTGAAAGTTTAAAACTGAAAACTGAAAGTGAACCAAAACTAACTTTAAACTCCGTTCAGGGTTACCTGCATGAAAAGATGGAAGTCTGTCTTCTGCAAGTCAGGCTCAATGATCTAACTTATTCTCCTAACTTTAAAGTCTCTGAGACTGGGGTTGTGATGCCCCATTTTGTTGTCAATTGTTTGTCCTCAACACTATGCAAATTCAGCATGAAAATTTATTTCTGACAGTCATTTAATTTATCCCAGCCATTACCCCTGCCTGCGTGACTGACATTTATTGCCTGGTGTCTGGTGAGCAGTGCTGGGGCTGGGAGCCAGGAGACCTGGTGTCTGTAGCTGATGTTACTATCATGGGTAAGTTGCTTCATCTCTTCTATTCCATTCACTTAATCACGGTCATCATCTTCAGTTGAGCTGATTGGAGGGACTCTATTATTGCAGCTGTTACACCCAACACAACAAGGCTTGAATTATTTTCAGAGAACACAGCAATACAAGACTCTGAATTATTAGGTAGAACGTCTGACCTAAAGTATCTGGCAGCTACAGTCACAGAGCTGAATGTCACACCACCCAGGTCTTTTTTCCACCCAGTCAGCAGTGTAGGTAAGCAAAACTTTTGCTGCCTACACAGAAGAAAATGTGCCTCACCCACCGTGCTGCAGAAATTGAGTGGAATGAGTGGTTCATTCTGCAACTTCTTTGATCATTATAATTTTTTTTGTGAGTCTTATCCAACTTCTGGTGCTGATGGCTGGTGCCTTATAACTTCTCTTGATTCCCTTTCTAATTAGCAAAGTGTTCTCCTAGTTCTCCTAATTCAGTTACATTCACCTGTTGAAAATGCTGACAAACACGACAGAGGAAAAGCTGACAGAGGAAGCCACAAATTAATATTGTGTAAATACCCTAGACCATCCTTTTTCTTCTTGATACCTCCAAATTGTTCCCAGTTTTACCTTTGATATTCTTGAGAAAAATCAGGATGAATATTTAATAAGGAGAAATAAACTAATTTGGAAAACATGAGAAGCATCCAACGCAATTCCTTTCACCCAGAATCAAACTCTAGCCAGAGGTCTGTTACAAGTGCGACATGGTTAAATAGATGTTTTATGTCCTTCAGCCATTAAAGCTGAAAGTCCTAGAAGGAACTGCAGGACATCTTGTAAGAATGCCTGTACCAAAGACATCAGATAGTTTTATAGCTCTTTTTTTACAGATCAAAGGTAGGAGCATCCTAACATTTGAAACTGAAATCACATGAGAATTCACGCATCTCTTGGGACTACTGCATTTATTTCACAGGGGCTGCAGAGAAAGAAAATACTCCAAGTCCTCTAAATCCTTGCGCTAATCCATTTCTATCCTGGTGTAACAAAATGTTCAGACTTCCCCAAATGATCTAAATATTACAAGGACCATTTATTATTTACTGAGCTCTAACCATGCCCTTGACACTTGCTGATTCATGAAGACCTCTCTATGTAGAGGAGTCTCTGAGGCAGGAGCTGAGACCTGCTGGAAAATCATGGGCAAGAGGCGGTCCTCTCTGCTGCTGTTCCTGCACCACCCTTAGCCTGGGTATTGAATCCATTATTGAAGGAGTTGCCTCCGAAGTCTGTCCCACTGGTGTGAAGTTCCCTGCCCATAGCAGGTACTGTCCCCCCCTATCCCTGCACCATGAGGCTGTCACCTCCCCTAGGCTTTCATGAGTCCCAAAGCAAACACAGGACACAGTCTCTAATTTGCCCCTCAGTCCTCAAAAGTACAGTGTGTTTTTGGAGGACTTAGTGTTGCAGAGGTAGGTGTGTAAAGGCAAGTGTGCAGAGGTAGGTAGGTACTCCACTGAAGAAGGAACCTCGAGTATCAGCTCCTGTCCTGCATCTTAATGCTAAATTTTAAGGCGATTTTCTCCCTGTTGTAATTCTGTAGCAAGCATAATTTAATTATTTTGCCAACTATAATATCAGGGAATATAACAACCATTACGTGAATGGGTGTTGAATCAGCGCGTTTTCCACTCCACAGTAAGCAACAGGAAAGAGAGAGGAAAATGTATTAACTGAGAAAAATCTAATAAACATAATGCTACCTACAGATATGTGCTATTTAATCTCATGAAAGGATTTTATGCTTCTGTTCACATGGCAGTATCAGATATCATCTCACTGAAGGAAGCAGAGACTACAATGTGTGAGTCCAACACCAGGAAAATAATGTTTTTATTTTAATCTCTGTGTGTAAACAACATGTCTTTCTTGATAATTCTTAAATGCTTGGAGGAAATAATACTAAGGTTTTAACACATTTTAGGTTAGATCCAAATGGAAAATGCTGCCATTGACTTCAGTATGAGCTATCCAGACAAGTCTGTGAGCTTCTCTAGGACACACAATATCTTCTGTTTGTCTGTATAAACCTTCCCCAGATGGCACTAGAGCTTGGATGGGGAGTTACCAGCTGTTGCCATACAGAGAGTGAGGATGTCTCTTGATGAATTCAATTAAAACACACCTGCCATACTTTCTACTGTTGTGGAAAGTCCAAGGGTTGACAAATTCCCTCCCGAAATCTAATGTTTCAATCCCAGGAAGTATGAATAATGAGTTGGTCAGAAGCTGTGCTGGAAAATGAGAACGGGTAAAAAAGCCCCATGCCAGCTTTAATTGTCCTCTCTACCCCTCAACCTGGAGGGGGAAGGGAGGTAGAAAAGTGGAGGGCTATGACCTTTAGAAAACAAGCTAATTAAAAAACCCCAACAAAATTCAAAACAACTAGTGCTTTAGTTCAAGAGGCAAATGTTTGTACCCAATCTGCAGTCACACACTGCTCCACAAGTGCCAAATGTCCTTTCATTATAATCAGCAGTTACAGCTACATGTGATATTGATTATGTTAATAATCGGGTTAACATTTTGAAGAGGAAATGTTAGATTTTCTAACAGTGATTAGTATATTGATTGTGATTGGCTATACAATTACAGAGATATTAAGGTGGTATTTGATTGTTTAACTCAGCATTTTATAAGCTGGCAACTATTTAGGACATCAGTGAGCACAAGTCGGAACTTTCACACTTATAAAGTACATTACATTTTCTAAATATAAAATTATCAACATTCATTTATTATTCAATTAGAAGTTCCTCCATTCTTTTTACTGGAGCTGAAGCCCACAGCACACATCCATGTCTAAATCTTTTTATGAACAGCATCCACATTTATGGTGACATCCTCTAACACCTAAATATGTATTGAAGGTGCATATTCATTATTATTTTTCTTTGACACAGGAAAAGATACCCTAAGAGCCATATATTACATAGTTCTTATCTAGACATTATTGAAGTAAATGGGAAGGGTCCTTTTATTCAGGGTTTTAATGCAAATCCCAAATTGAGAACTTTGAAAAGTTGAATTTTTCATTATTTTATGTTATGTTCTTATTTTTGCTTCAGAGATCCAAAATAAAAGATGGATAGAGTGTTCATCAGAAATTTTTACTTCAGCTGGAAATATCCACTTGTACAAGGTAACATTAGATACATAAGGCTATAAATTCTGATTTTTTTAGGAACTACACCTGGATTGTACATGTGTTTTTCTCATGAAAAATGGCTGACACAATAAAGATTTTGAGATATATCAGAATCAGTAATTTACTTATATTTAGCACTGATAAACCAGTAGAACCTTATTTTTAGTGTTTACAAAAGGCAAGAAAAATATCTGCTGTCACATTGCAAACACCACCTATTTCACATACCTGCAGCTAGCTCTGTTGGGGCAGGTAAAACCAGTTTTATCTTTTTTATACACAGACACATCAGGCATCCCTAAAAAGATGAGGAAATCTTGATAAAACAACCATATCTAACTATATTTTCAAAAGAATAAGTTCATAGTACTGTAAC
Organism: Falcunculus frontatus; assembly: GCA_013398115.1. NCBI lineage: Eukaryota > Metazoa > Chordata > Aves > Passeriformes > Falcunculus > Falcunculus frontatus. The sequence continues at coordinate 101,559 of VZRV01009523.1, read as the reverse complement.
CCAGGGTGTCTCCTTATTATGGAATAAAAAATGGCTATGCTAAATGAGTCTCACCTTTTCTTAGAATATACTATTATGCTTCTCTTGCAGTTGCTCCTTCTTCTTGGCCACATTTACTGTAGTGACAACTGTTTCATAGCCCAGATTCACAATGCAAAATTTTAACAACTGCTGTATGGGTCTCAACAGACAAATTTCAGGAAACTGGCAAATCTCTTTCTCTTTTAAGCCTGATTACATCTCGTGCCCGGAATAGCACAAGGTCTCAGAAAACACAGATGTTGCAAGAGGGACCGACACCAGCAGCAATGAGGGAGAGAAAGTTGGCCAGGCTCAGCCAGGGAAGCCTGTTCTGGCAAAGCAGAACCACAGTCCACACAGTTTCTGGAAATCATCAAAAAACTGCCCCGATTTGGGAGCAGTTCCTTCTTTTTGATGGTGTCTCCCTCCTCACCCTCAGTAGCACTTTGAATGATGAATGGGATGGGAGAGTCTCTGGGGCACAGGAAAGGGCAAGGAGGTGACACCAGCATGGGTCTCTGGCCTTTTGAAAATCACCAGGCTGACACCTGCCACCAAATGAGGACAAGGGCTGACGCTTATATAAAATTTTACACTTTTAACAACTTGTCCCCATGAACAGCATATAAACCTGTCCTCTCTCACATCCTCTTTAAAAATGGCAGTTCTTTGTAGAGTTGAAAAGGAAAGATCACGGAGAGCAGATAGTTTATTTCAAAAACCTGTCCTAGCTATTCAGCAAGAGACAGAGTGAGCCATCTGGTAGGATTTCAACTGTTGGAAAACAAAAATACACCAGGAATACATTTCATAAATTAGTCAAATAGTTATCCTAGTCCCCAAACATAACAAAATAAGTGACATAAAGACATAAATGTATATTTGCTGAAAAACTCAACAGTGAATTCAGCCTGAAGCCTTGGGTGGTTTTTTTTAAGTCTCCAGTACCCATGCACTGAAAAACACACAACTGTAAGTTCAAGACAGACTTCTTCACTCCAAACAGCCCAAGCTGTTGCAGAAGATGGCAAAGAGAATACTATTTAAAACTTATTTCAGGAAGAATTACTTTTGCTGTTATGCATTGCTGTGAAGCAACAGGAGTGTCCTCTGCTTGTGCAGCATTTTGTGATGACTCGAACATCATTGCTTTTTAAGCTGGTCTCAGCAGCCTTTGCCAGGAGACACTAATCAGTCCTTAGCTCTTCCACTGTATGCTGGTTGAAAACATAACCATTAGTAGATGAAAACAAACCTGCTCCACCAGTAGCTTGCACAGGTAACAGCCATCTCTTGCATCCCCAGATTCTCTTTGCTCTGAACGAGATAAGTTTCTTTTTTAGATTTTTTTCATCCACCAAAAATGTGTGACGAAGCGCAGTGTTAATACATGAGAACCAGTGGATGTTTTATACCACATATTCTCTTCCTTTTGACAGGATCAACACCACTATAAATATTTGAGCTCTTTACATAAGAAAAGTACCCCAAAAAAGCAACAATTAAGCCCATGTTAGACACAGTGGTAAAGTGAGATTTTCCTAAGCTTCAGCACTCCTCCGTGATTCTGCTTGATGCTTTGCTGTTGAAAAGCCATCAGATGACTCCTGTTGTTTCTTTCTCCCAGTGACCACATCATCTTTGTTACACCAAATACTCCTCAATGCACAACAAGAGGCAATAGCATGAAAACTGCTTTCTTCAGAGAGATGCAGGCAAGCTGTTCTGCTAAGAGCATCCTAAAATGTACCATGGCTTCAGGGTGGAGTAAGACAACCCAGTCCCTCTCAGAGCAGCCCTAGGCCCGTGTTGAGGCTGCTGGCTCCAGTATCTGCTTTGGATGGTAAGCCCAGACACAGCCCATGGCAAGCCTGGCTGTCTGCACCCCAGCCTGGCTGCAGGGGGCCTTGAGCTCCATCTCAGCACGGTGTGATCATGTAGGAGCTACTGACGGCGCCTCCAAAACAACCACCAGGCTGTGGACCACTGTCCACTCCACACAACAGGCTGTTTGTTTAAGAACAAGAAAGAAATTATGCCTCAAGACTACAGAAGTATCACAGGCCAGTGGCCTGCACTGGAGGGCTGGACAATCCTCTCCCCACTGCTGATCCTCTTGGATGCTGCTAGGTCTTCCCTGCTCCATCACCCCTACTGCTGGCCAGGTGCTCACTTGCACCAGCTGCTTTCTCTTCTCAGAAGATTCCATCAGCTTGGCCACAGCAGTAGCTTTGTTAAAATTACACCAGATCTAGGTAAGTTGTCTAGTTTGGTTATACACAGATATCAGTAGGAGCAAGACATTACTGTGCATGGGAGAGGTAACTACTGGGTGCTGGGGATTTAAAGTATAGAAGAAAAGATAGTGTGGAAAGCCACTCTCACCCACCTATGATTTCCTTATCTCTCTTCTCTGCTTTTTTTTGTAAACTACAGAAGAGCACATCCTGCAGGAAGGAGTGATAGAGGGAGGTTTGGAGAACATTTGTATTGTACAACCAGAGTTACTATACCAAACAGCCAGGAGATTGCACAAACTATGTGCTCAAATAGCACAATTTGGTTTTTTCTGAGCACATGTCAAAGTCAGCTGTTGCATGTTGATAAAATTTCTAGCAGTAAGCTTCCTGGTGTAAACACAGCCTCACTCACACTAAAATCACTGGTCACACAGCCTTCTTCTGCTGGGGGTTAAAGCCATGCTGCTAAGTGGGAAAACATAACAGAAGTCAGACGAAGTGCATGATGATTTACTAATAAAATGATAGAGGCATGAGAAACTCATAAGCATGGTAACCAATTTACTCCATATGGCTAAAACAGTGTTAATATTTGGGATTATACCTCACAAAAACATATGCAAGTCATATCAAGAATTTTCCTCCCAGACCACTTCTTAGTAAACAAAGATTTTCAAAAGCATTTTCTGCTGTGCTAAGCTCCACTTCCATCCAAACCACTATCACTCCAGTTTGACTGTGATGGGAGCCAAATCCCACCCACCAATAAATCAAAACTTTATTTACTAAATGCAGGGTGCTAACACTGGTATCTTTGCAGCCACATGAAATCATGGCTCCTGTGGCATGATTGAATAAACTCAGAACTTTCCAAACTATACAGAGCCTCAACTAAGAGACAGTTCAACACAAATTATCTCTTCATATGACTGACTTTTCATCAAATCCTGGTTACAAATGCTTAGGTAAGGGTATCAGCTTGACACTAGTGCATTGAGGAACCAAAAATAAAGAAATCAGAGAAATCAAACATCAGAGAGGGAAGGAAAAAAAAAAGAGAACAATAAACTCTGGGCATTCTTTGAATTCTTTTTCAAATCAGAAGCATTTGCTGTTCTTGGAGCAGCAGGCTCATCTGCTTGGACTGCAAGCCTTCTTTGCCATGGTGAGACAGGACTATCAGAGTCAAGGAGCAGAGATAACACATAAAAATGAAATTCATCAAGTAAACAAACAAAACCGTAAGAGAACTAAACTTATTTCAGTCCAGAGGACCCTACTAACAAGGTTCATCTTATCTCTACAGTCTTAATAAAAGCACAAAAAGACAACTTATTCTTTTTCAGTAGACACTGAAATCACTCAAAATAAATGGTGGTTTGGTTGGAGATAGAGCTATTGTGGATCATAATTACATACAAAGAAAATGGATATGTCTACCGTGAAAGCTTTCTACTCCAAGCTAAAATGCAATAGTGAGGATAATTACTTTGTTCCTCAAGTCTTTTCCACAAAGATAAAAATCTTGCCAAGCTGGAATTTGATTCTGCAGTTTTTAAGGTCTTTTAAGATAACTCATTTCCTCCTGCTATCTGCCACCAACCAATATGTCTCAGAATTTTTAAACAAATTACTTAGGGGGACATAGCCACTAAAAAACAACCCCTTTTTACATTTCTGTCTTCTTTTCTTTCCCCATCTCTCTTTTTCACTACTACTAATATACAAGTAACACTAAAGATAGAATTACGGAATAGTTTGGGTTGAAAGAAACTTAAAAGTCTGTGTAGTCCACAACCCTTGCAATGAGCAGGGACTTTTTCAGTTTGATCCAGGTACTTAGTGCCCCCTCAAACCTGATCTTGAATGTTTTCAGGGATGGGGCATCTGCCACCTCTCTGGGGAACCTGTTCCAGTGTTTCACCACCCTCATCATAAAAAAAATTATTCTTCATATCTAGTTGTAATCTACCCTCTTTTAGTTAAAAACCATTACCCCTTGCCCTATAGCAATAGGCCCTGCTAAAAAGTTTAAGTTTTGAAAGACTGCAGTGATGTCTCCCTGGATCTTTCTCTTCTCCAGGCTGAACTACTCCAACTCTGTCAGGCTTTTCACTTAGGAGAGGTGTTCCACCCCTCTGATCATTTTTGTGTACCTCCTCTGGACCTGCTCTGACAGATCTTTCTTGTACTGAGCTCTAACTGGAAAAATAATGAGAGGGAGAACTGAAAAATCATATTAAGTGAGAAAGGGAGGAGGCTGGTGTGTGCTTTCCCTTATGCTTACTTTTGACAAAATCCTTTACAATTAATTTGCAGAGGTTTTTCTTTTGTCATGAACATATTAGTGTGATTGAAGTTGAATACAATAATAACCACAGTAACAGTCTTTTCCATTGCTTCCTATCCTGAAATCATTTAGTTACTTTCTCTGTTCGACATAGGAAGCTCTGGTGCCACAGCAAGGAAAAGAAATTTTTCTTAAATCTTATGGTTAATGAGGGTTGACGTTAAATGGGGCACATGGGAGCAGCTGAGGTCAGGGACCCAAGGCATCTTTAAGAGAGGCATCTGGCAGAGACACTGCCCATCAGCTCTTCAGTCACAATAAACTATGTAGGACACAATTAGAGGCATTTCCTGACACCTGTTACTTGGACACTACAGACCAAAGTCTTGGAAACTTCACCTCCAAGACAAAATGTATCCAGGAACCTTCTGATGATTTGTCAATGTGCTTTGTTTCCAATTTGGAAAATTAAAATATGGCTTTGTACACAATCCTGCAAAGGTCCTTTCCAGGCATAAACTATAAGACAACAAAGACAAAAGAGTTTTGTAGGTGGATCTCACTATTTTAGCCAAGTATCCCAAGGAAGCAAGACCCACAAGCTTACAAGAAGGGCTATGTATGTGTATATATGCGTGCCTGCGCACTCACAAACCTGTGTCTGTCTACTTCTTTTGTTTCTTCCCTTTACATCCTCCCTGTAATCTTTGAGACTTAATTTCTGACACATTTTGTGGAGGAATGAAGTTCATGGAGGTACTGATCCTGAAATCCTTAGAGATACTGATCCCCTAAAATGAAGTGAAAAAAGGGTAACGAAAAAATCTTGTAAAACCTCTACTGAGGGAAAGGTGGTAGTGTGATGTTAGTGAATATTAAGTACAGAACCACAAAATCATCAGAGTTTGAAGAGACCTTCAAGACCATCTAGTCCAACTGTCAGCCCAGCCATTATCACCCCTAAACCAGATCCCCAAGTGCCACATCCAGACACCTCTTGGACACTTTCAGAGACAGTGACTCTATCACCTCCTTGGGAAACTTATTTAAATGCCTAACCACACTTCCAGTGAAAAATTATTTTCTAATATCTAATCTAAACCTCCCCTGGCGCAATTTAAGTCCATTTCCCCTTGCCCTTTTACTTAATACACAGCAGAACAATCCAACCCCCACCTTGCTTCACTCTCCTTTCAGGCAGTTTTAGAGAGTGATAAAGTCCCCCCTGAGCCTTCTTTTCTCCACACTAAACAACCCCAGCTCTCTCAGCTTCTCCTCATAGGACTTGTGCTCCAGAGCCTTCACCAGCTCTGTTTCCCCTCTCTGGACATTCTCCAGCACCCCCTATGTCCTTTTTGGAGTGGCCCAAAACCAAACACAGTATTTGAGGTACAGCCTCCCCAGTGCTGAGTACAGCAGGATAATCACTTTGTAGCCCTGTTGGCCACGCTATTCTCGATACAGGCCAGGATGCCATTGGCCACCTGGGCATTTGAAGGCACATATCCAGCTGGCTGTTAACCAGCAGCCCCAAGTCCCTTTCTGCTGAGCAGCTCTCAAGCCACTCTTCCCCCAGCCTGTAGTGCTGCATGGCGTTGCTACAGCCCAGGTGCAGGACCTGGTACTTCACCTCCTTGAACCTCATGCAGATGCCCACAGCCCATTGATCCAGTGTTTCAAGATTGCTCTGCAATGCCTTCCGATCCTCGAGCAGATCAACAGCTCCATCTAACCTGTTGTAATCTGTGAACTTATTGAGGATGCACTCTCCCCTCATCCAAATCTCACTAAAGATGTTAAGCAGCTCTGTTCCCAATACTAGCCCTGGGGAGTACCACTAGTGTCCAGTTGCCAACTGGATTTTGTTCCATTCAACACCAGAGGCCTGTCTACCCAGCCAGTTTTGCACCCAGCAAAGACTGCAGCTGTCCAAGCCGTGAGCAGCCAGTTTCTCCACCCAATCTACGCAGGATATGCTTCCTGACGAAAAAATTTGAAGAAAAACAAGCCCCCACTGTTTGTGCAGCTGCCTTTTTTTTCTTCTAACTGCTTGTAGTCCTGATGAATGGCTTCTCTTTAATTTTGGTGAACATGCACCCACTGATGTATAAAATTGACCTCAACAGCATTAAGCACTTGAGCAGTGTGAATAACACAATGTAGGATGTAGGTTAGTAGGTGGAACAGTTCCCACGAATGTGGGAACTTACCTCTTCAACAGCTGGCTAAAAACTGTCAGTTTACTGGTGCAGGAACAGTTTGGTCCACTGCTGCAGTGGATTTTGAAACAACAATCTTGTCACGAGCCGCAAATAGCAGCAGAACATGGAGGGACTTTTAAGAAGTGTTTTTGAAAGAGGAGCCCAGGCTTTGTTTGGATACAGAACTAACATACCTGCCCCACCGCTCTACTGGAACGCCACTGGACCACATTCCCACAGAGGGATGGTAACAACTGCACACCTCTGGCATGCCTGGCTATGCTGCCCAGACGTATTCATCCTTTTTTTCCTGTGCAGAGCATGTGGAGCAGAAAAGGTGGCTCATATGCTTGGTACTGATTCTCCCCTTCCCTCTGTAGGCTGTACTCTAGAGCTAAACAAGCGGAGGAATTATGTCAGCAACTAATGACTGTCAGCCTGGGAGAAAAGGGGAATTGGAAAGCAATTCATGCTTGAGGACACAGACATAAATTACTCAAATTACTCCAGGTAAGCCACACACAGCATGTCAGCAGCTCCACAGGATCTCCCTTCATGTGTCTTCTACCCTGCAGCAGCCTGTGGCAAAGGTTCATCTATCCCTTTGTCCCTGCAACTTTCTGAAGCACAAATACCTTCAAGGACTGTCTCCCTGGAATGATGCCACTTAAGCAACATCTGTAGCCCTGGAAGAAATCTTACCATGTGTATTTCCTTTTCTCCTTAAAGCTGGGTCTATTATGGACTTTTATACAGTACCTACTTTCCTTGCACTCACATAATACGGGCTTTTACTGTCAGTAACTAATGCATTAGCAGGGAATAAAAGTAATTTCAGCTCTATATGTTTCTCTATTTACATCCATTTCTTTAGAGACAATGCAACACTCCCATTTGAAAGCAAAAAGATAAAGGGTTTTCAGGGAATGAGTGTTTCAAGTATTTCATTTCACCATTACTACAGAAGCCTCCTGTGATTCTAAGGACATTTGTGCAATACTCTGACTAACCTGTTTCAAATGTTTCCTTATTGAGCTGATACAGCATGATCATGAAAACAAGGGCTTCTGGCCCATTTTACAGACAGATAAACAAGGACAAAGAAAACAGAAGGTAGAACTTTGAGTTCAAGTTTAGAATGCTTGCAAACAACAGTGAAATGTGCTTTTCTGAAATAACACACGGTACTAAAAAGTAGTGCTTAATTACAGATTAATGTGTAATTAATGTGTTGTCCAAGGCCCACATATTTGTGACCACTGTATATTATGTTAAAATTAAACAATACAGCTTAGTGGGAATCATCTGTTGAATATTTTTTTGTGCTTAAAGAATACCTACAGAGAAAGAAGTCTTGAAAGTTTTGCTCTTTTCATATCAGTCACCAGAAACTCAGTGTTTAACACATATTTTGTGGTTTTAAACCACTGCTTACATTTGTTATGTAAAACAAATTATTCCACTTTATACTGCTGCAGTCGGTCTAAGAATCTGTTCTAGAAAACACACTTAAGCAGCTAATATGCAGTTACACTGGGAGTCACTGGGAGTTGGCCAAACGTCTTCCAGTTTTTCTTTCCCTTTTTTTGTGTTTCTGGTTTTTTGGTTTGGTTTGTTTGTTTGTTTTTGTTTTTGTTTCATTTGGGGTTTTTTTGTTTAGGAAAAACGCAAGAGGGTTTTGGGTTTGGTTTTTTTTTTTAGGAGCTTGGACAAGGTGTTTTTCACAGAGAGAATCTCTTTTAAACCAACTTTATTCTCTATCCTGTTAGAAACCTGGCCTAATTTGCAAGTGTTGCAAACAGTTCCCCAGCTCAGGGAATATACCTAGTCAGTCAGTCTCTGGCATGATGGAGACCGGATGTCAGCTGGATGACACTTTAATAGAAACAGTAACAAACAGCACAGTGAAATCTCAGCCCAGTTCTAAGTCTCCATTGCCTTTTTCTTCTCATTCTATTCATTTTATCCAGACTTTGTAACCGACTTTGGTCTTAAATGATGAAGGCCTTTTGGAGGGTTTTCACTAAGCTTTCCCTTGCTGCTGGATTAACAGGACATTCAGAGGCATTTTTTTTTCTTGTAACGCTAAGTATCCTGTCACTTTTAATTCAAGCTGACCTACTGCAATAGCATTAGTTCAAAAACAGTTTGGTGTGAATGAACGCTTTACATGGTCCTTGACAGATCTTTCATTGTAAATACAATGCAACATTCACCACTACAGAAACAAACAAATCACAATCTTTAGGCACCAAGGCTACTTCATGTAACAGAAGGAAGTTTCAGAAGGGCAGGAGGGTTTCATGAACCGGAAGTGACACTGTAGAAAGGGCATTAGCAGAGTGAAGAAAGTTTAATGGAAAATATAACAGCTCAGGATTAAAGGGCAGGCAAAGGTGAAACTATCTGAATGCAAGCTACTGCTTTCTGTTCAGCAGATTTTGACAAGGCAAGCCTGAGCTCTTTGCAAATATCTGTTGTTCCTTGTGCAAGAAAATATATTAACTTCATTTTCCAATAATTTTTCCCCACACACAAATACATGGCTTTTTCCTTTATTCCTCTTTTAACTCTTCAGCAACTGCTTCTGGACTGCTGCTTTTTTTTCAGCTGCATCCGAGGTTATTGCCAATGCTCTTTTTACTCTGAGAAAATTGCAATGATTCCAAAGTGTGTGGTGCCCCCACAGAAGACATTAAGTAACTAATTAGTAATTAAGATTAAAGGAATATATGCTAACCAGGAAAGGAAATTTATGAGTAGGGCTCTCACTAAATGGAGAATCTTAAAGCAGAAATTCCCCCGTGCTTCATTGTACATTTTGTGTAGTCATTCATGAATCCTCACTTCCACTCCTCTGCTGGCTAGTTCCTCTCTATTGAACGTCAGTGCCTTTCTTCCTGTGGTGCTACAAAAATGTGCTTTCCTACCTCCAGGTCTAGCCCTCTGTGCATGTCTCTCAAGTTTCCTTCCAAAAGAAACCCTTCTCTTCATAATGTGAAGTTAGATAGGAGTGCTGGATGTGTTTCATCTGCTACAGACTATTCTTATCTTTTCTGCTTGCCAGAAAAAAGTTTCACCGGGGAATATTTGACACTACACTACTTAACTGCCAGCTGTTACTGCAGCTCTTTAGTGGGCCCGATGACTGAACCCATTTTTCACTCCCAGCACAACTTCCCAGGCCAAGCCACCCGAGGAGAGGTGTGAGGCTGTGCCTGTGACTGCCTGCTGTTCCCTTCTCCCACGGGGAGGGAGAAGACTCTAGTCGCCAGGGATGTCAATCAAGTGTTAAATTCGCAATAGCAAAGCATTCTTTTAAGCCAGACATCTATTTAATAATGCTTACTCCCAGCTCAAAATTGCAGACAAACCTGTCCATAATCAGATAACATGAAAAAGACAGTGACAGATGGCTGGTGACGTGTACCTGCCCCCTTCCCCCACCCTTGGCCAACTCCCTGTGGTCTGCGAGTGTCTGTGCGAGGCAGCCTCCACACACTTCACACTCCCAGGCAGGCTGTGCATGTGTCAGCAGTGAGTGCAGCCTGCTGGATGAAGCACAAAAGCCATTATCAGGAGTTTGGGTGCTGTTCTTGGCCACATGGATCATTCACAGGTGTTGAACGACTTGACAGGTGGCAGTTGCATAACTTTGGGGACAATTTTTGGTAACGCTACTCAAAATCTATATTTTAACTTCTTTTCTGGGTTGCTGAATAGAGAAGGTTCTGCAATGGAATTACCTTTGACAGCATTGCCATAAATATACTAAAATTATCGAAATAAATAAAAATCTGAAAATCTTTCCTCACTTTCAAAAACCAGAAAACATACTGATGTTTATAAGGTGTTCTCAAGGAACCATAACTCTTTCTGATACACAAGAATAAAGCCTGATGCTTACAAGCTGTGTCTGTCAGACAGTCCATCTGATTTGTTCAAGTAGCCATGTCAGACCAGCACTGCATCTGAGACGGTCAGGTTGTTAATTGGCAGTATACAGAAACACACTATTTAAAACACTTCTGATTAATGCAAGCCCTGATAAATCGGAGTTGGCAGATTTATTAGTACCCAATATTATACTGTGACCAAAGAATGATTAGCCAGGACCCTAGACAGGCTGAAGATATGTGATCTGATATGGCAGCCTTTTTCTGCATCTAATCAATAGATGATTTTAGCTATATGTGTGTTTGTTAAGTGCTCGTGTAAATTTTTGGACTGATAGCCCTGAAATATGGAACTTCATCTTCAGAATTGGGTGCAGACTGAGTCTTTTTTTATAATGCTGTACTGCACCTTAAACAAGGCTTGTGGATTTATTGCTAAGAGCAGGGCAGGAGAGTGGCTTGGTGCTTATTCACCAAGGAGACAGCTTCAAAGTCTGCCGAGATATTTCTTTGCAATATAGAAGATATGACAATATCTGGGACGTGTTTCACATATTTGATGTGTTTATGCTGAGTACAGAATTTGTAATCTTTAAAAAATCAGATACAAACTTCTCATGCTGCACACCTGTATTTGCTTTATATTGTAACTCATCCAGAAGAATTAGGTATCCCTATCAGGATATTTCAGTGAAAACACTATGGAGAAAAAGCACAAAGCAAGTTCTCCAAAGAAAAAGAAGAGAACTTGAGAAACTTCTTCCCCCTACACTTCTGCCTTGTTCCCTTCCATGGGGAATCAGCGTACAACTTGCTTCAAACTGAGATAAGCTTTTCACATTTGGCCAACAGCCTGACCCAGAAAAGTGTAAATTAGCTGATAAGCTATTCAGAGTATACTGAGGAAAGTGAAATTTGACTGTCTGCAGAAATGGAGAGCAAAGGAGAGGCAAGACTGAAAATAAGCTGACGAAAGAGCTTGAAATTTCCAGTAAGCATCTAAATTTTGTGTGCCATCCTCAAACCTAAGAAGCATGTGTTACACAGCCATAAGTAACACGACTGCTGCTGAGTTCTCGACAGAGCTGTAACAGAAAGCGAAATGCAGCAGGGACAGAGGGCATAATGGTTATTTTCTTTCATTATTTCCCGCTTTCTTACATCCTTATTAGGAAATTAATAAACACACATGGTTTGCAGAACAAATTCAGGCACTAGGAAATTCCTAGAGTACTTTTTTTTATTACTAATGGTAATTATGCCTACAGGTGAAGTAACAGTTGAGTGACTCAAGGTACCCTGTTCTTTAATTAAATCAAAGGAGCTGTTAATCCTTAACAAGATCTGTAGACAGAGGACAAAGATCATTTCCCCTATGACTGGGTGATGAAGAATACAAATAGTTTATTTCCTAACACCAAATATACACTAAAAGTTTATGAGGAGAGAAAGAGGAAAGAGAGAATCAATAAGGACATTTGAAGGCATGTTGATTTTTTTTTCCTGAAATTTTGTGACGTGTTCTTAAATCACTACCATAATCTAGAGGGGTCATGGATGCTACAAATTAGTCAAGACCCTTGCACACAGTAGAACACATAATACACGTCAAGATGAGTCAAAACTCCATCTACCAACACTAAATCCTAGGAAGATGGGTTGAGATTTTTTTATTTCTGCTGTTCCAAAGACTGATGCTTGCAGAATAAACTCTTGCAGAACCTGGGAAACAGAAGCAGCAGGAAATATTCCCTCATTTTTGCTGTATTCTGTCTTTGTTGATGTCCAAAATACTGGAAATTTGAGACTAGACAATAATTTAAGAGGTTAGACCAAATGTGGAGTTTAATAAAGATCTAGTAGATTTCAGGCTTCTCTTGAGCACTGATGCTCCTGAAGATAACAGTGTGGAAACCCTGGCTTATTGATAAGACAACTCGGTGTTACGATTGGATTCTTCAATTCATGAAAATATTGAGACTTGATGCACCAGCTCCACTGTCAGAACAAGAGCTGCAATCCCTCCTGCCTATAACATTCTCTTCACTGTTTGATTTCCACAGCTTTCAACTTAAGGTTAACAAAGAAAATAAAAGGAATGAGGCAAACAAAACCAATCTTGAGCCTGTCTTTTGCAGTGAGCAGTGAATCTTATCCTCACATGTCCCAGAAATCTCCTGAGATGACTCACACCTCTCTTGGCTATAGGGGAGCGCAGGGTACTCCCCACTTTCTGGCAGCACGGGCCATCTCCCAGTTGGCATAACTCCTAACACTGGCTGTTTCAGCCATGGGGGAGAGGTTACACTGGCTATGCGTAGCCTGCAAAACAAACCATCTGCCTCGGTGCCTCTTGCCCAACAGCTCAGGTGCCACATGGCTCTCTTCCCTCACCACAGAAATCTGAGCTCACCAGGGCTCCTTCCCCAACTCCATCCGTGTCCTTGGGCAAAGCACGACACAAAGGTAAAGGCTATAATGTGCCTACAGTCACGCAGCAGGTGAGTGGCAAACACAAGCGATCCCAAGGGACTCTTCTTTCAGAGTCCAGTCCAACCCAGAAAGTCAAAGAATTAACGAGTGTGGCAAACTTTCACTTAGAGAGCCCATCTGTAGAAATTTCTGTTATAATAAAAACTAATTAAGGTCAAACATACCACACTCTACATAGGATGACTCGTTAAGTCATTCAGTCTCTGGAGGAGTGGGATTTCCACAGGTCTCTTGCCGGTATTTTGCTCAAACTACTTTCATAACTCACAAGCAGTAGGGGTTTTTAGCAGGTCCTTTGCAAGATATTTCACTCATCTTTTTGAAAACTCTAACCTGACTTTTGGCTTAAAGGTATCTCCACTTAAGTTTTATGTCCCCATGACTCTTAATCATGCTTGGGTACATCAAGATACACTTCTTTCATTCTTGGATGTTTCTACACCTCAAATACTTTTAGACTCTTATAACTTAATTTCTCCTTAGTCATTACCTAGCAATACATTGGATTATTAAATCATGACAATATTTTGTCTGAGTTCTTTCATGCTACTCCCAGGATTTGATGTTTCCTTCTGAATTCCCTCCAGTTTTTTCTTCTCAAAAGACCCAAATGGCTTCAGCAGGCAAACACATTCCATGTGCAATATGCTACTGATTAATCACATTTTCCTTTCTATACCACTCCTATTTTTACATCCTTCTGAGAATCAGATCCTTTTTTGGCATTTCAGTGAAATAACCAGTTGTGTTTAGCATCCAGTCCAATCCTTTTCACACAAAACGTAGTTGAGCTCCCAAGAGATGTAAAGGAAAGTGCCTCTGCATTTTCATGGCCAGTGATAAAACTGAGCTCTTTTGAAAAATCCGTGCCACCATGGCAGTACTTGAAACAAACTGAGACCTGCCACCTTCACTTTGAGAACTAAGGCGGGAGATGATCTTTAAGTACCATGAGTAACCCACTAGTAAAGCCTGGAGCACATAGGAAGCTTGGATGTACGGCTCTTTCAACACTGGGTGAGAATAAAACTGAACGTGATGGCCAGGATGGGCCAGGAGCTTTGGGAGCATCGTCCCTTCTCCTTTCCCATGCAGTGAGAGCTCCCCCACCTGGGCCTCCTCCTCCTCACCGCCCTGGGGTGGAGAGAGGTAAACAAGGGGATTTCGGCTGGGGCACATCATTCCCTCCCGGCACAAAGTAAAACTTTGATGCCACAGAGGCTAAGTGTGCTGGAAAAAATGGTGTGTGCTGAGTTGCTGCAGAGAGAAAATGTATACTTTGGGAAAAGTGTTCAGCCAGCATTTATAAGGAAGCTGTTTAACACAAGGTGGGGGTTCCCTACTTCACCTTATAACTTCTGCTGGATGAGTGACACTTGGAAAAGACTAAATGAGGAGAAAATAGCTTTCATGGCATGCTCCCCACTTATGCCTTGTTTGTGGGGACAGACCAAAAGTCCTCAACCACAGCAGCAAGTGCCAGGAGTCACAGGATCACTGTCTGGAGATGTGACAGGGGGACAAGTGATGGGCACCCACATATTGCCACCAGCCTCGGGCGCCAGGGACAGCCTGAGAGGAATCCTCCCTCAGCCCTGGCCTGAGACAGGACAACAGTCCCATGAAACTCTCGAGAGTGTCACCACACCAACAAAGGGCACAGGTTTTACTCTCTCAACCTTCAGGACAGGTCTGCCTGGGTCAGGTGCCTGCTGCTGCAGCAGCTGCATTTCAGCAGTGTCTAAAACAAAGCTTTCCCTAAGTGCTTGCTGTGGCTCGAGTCTGCCTGTCCTTTATCGTGGTCCTTTTGAAATGCTGATATTTTCCTGAGGAAAAGAAAACATCTTGTGCTATCTGGAATTTTCCATGGTTACATTTTGCCCAGAGGTGACTTGTCCCTCCAAGGAAACTTTCAGCATTATGTAATATTTTTTTTATTCTGTTGTTTGTATCTACAGAGGCAGGCAGATAAATGAAGAGAGAAATAAATGAAAGAATAGCCTGAGATTTTTATCAGTGCAAGGATGACTCAATGATCAGGACAAGTGCTCTGGAAAGTTTTAGACTTTTGTTAATTGAAGATTGCTGAAATTCCAGAATAACCAGGGGGTCATCCTTCAATCTTTCTTACAGGCAAAAATGTAATTTAAGAGAGGGGTGTGGCTGGAAATACCTGAAGGAATGCCATGTTTAATTTTGAGATTCTGCTAAACTGTGCACAAAGAGCTAAACATTCAAGTAACCATTTGAGGATGTTTTTGGTCAACATTTAGAAAAATGTACAAATATTATTAATTTAAAAAATTTGAATCCTACTGTTAATGTTTAAATATACTATTTAGCTGTAACCACTGCTATGTGGATTGCCACCTTGCTGAACTTTTGAATCCCTAAGGAGCATGCAACTTTTTTGAAATTGTGTTGATTCCTTCTAGAAGCAGCTCTAAACCCACTTTCCTTACTATTCTGTAATATAAATATTGGGCATCGAGTATATTTTGGTGTTACTGTAAAATTCTTGCACACACAAGCTGTTATAACTTTAAACAATGTGGTTACTCACACCGAACCTATGTGCACACACTGTCTGAAGAAGAGCTGGGGGCCTGGTTCATTAAGATGAACAAGACCATCCTGTCATAAATGTATTTTTATTGTGAGGTGATTTCTGTGTGAACAATTTAATTACTTGCTTGAGCAATAAAATTCCCACAACAGTAAAACCTGTCCAACTTACCTATTTCTCACTTGATTAACCTGATGAAATGCAAGACACCTGTTTCAAACTAACCTATTTTTATAGAATGATTATCAGAGAGTTTGGCACTTTGCCAGCATCTTGTCATCAAGATATAAGAGAACCTTCTCCCAAAATGCCTTTCACTCCGTGTAACAGATACATTTGCCTGGAGCTATTATCAGGAAGAATGCACAACACCTTGTCAAAAGGCAGAATAATTTTTTTTTTAAAGGGGATATGATCTCATGGGGGTGGGAGGAGAACAAAAGTATACTGGTCATCTATATCTGGGGTCTAAGAGGCTAAATGTTTTTGTTATTGATCTGCTTGGGTTAGAAATTCAGGAGATACACATAAGCCTTTGCATGTCTGTGCTATGCAGGTCTGTACTGTGTTTCTTCTGGGACACAGATGAAAAACTAAGTTCAAGGGTCTATCCTAAATTAATCTTTTATTTTTAATATTGCATATGCCCATGATTTGTAATACCCAAGGTGCCAAAGGTCTGTAAGCATCTTCCAAAGCATTGCATTACACCCTAATGAGAAAAAAGTTGATCAAAAACAGGAAAGAGCTGTTGTTTCATCTTCGTTTCTTGAAAAATAGTACAAGCCTTGTGGCATGGGATTTAGAGCATCAACCCATCTGCTCTGGTGGTTCAATTCACTCACCTATTGAGACCAAATTCTTAGTTAAGGGAATTTCAAATAAAATTAACCTCCTGCTTCTCTGTATGCCATCTGGGGATCACTTTTCTCCTCTGCAGTATGGGAGAACTCATTATGTTAGTTATCCTTCAGGGCTTGCTCTGTGCCACCTATGAAGTAGCACTGGAGTGGCAGGGAAACTTTTGCACAAGCCTTTCAGTGGTGCTGTCCCAGCAGCAGATTTGCTGCAAGGCTTTCTGAATTACAAAGGAATAGTAGTTTATGCCATTATATTGAGAATTGAAAGTAAACTCTTTAATAAAAAAATTCCTTATTTATACTCCAGCTGTTGATTATCTCCAAGCCTGGTAGCAGCAGGTACTATTTACCAGAAATCCTGAAGAATTCATGCCAAAAGGGAACATAACAGGACAACCAGGCCCAAAATGAGACACTCTGCACTTCACTCCTCCACAGGCGGATATCCTGACACAACTGGTTGATTCCCTACTTCTGGTATGCAGAGGTTGCATCTGACTTTTCTCAAAGCAAATTCAGCTTTCAGGACAGACTAGTGACAGGTGGGGAGATTAAATTCCTCTGTTTATCCATGCAGAGGTGCACCATGGACAACCCCACACGCTGTTATGTACATCATCCCTGACTGAAGGAACTGCCAGCTGGGCAGGAAAGATAACTCTGCCTTCAGCACTCAGCCCTTCACCCACCTCTAAGGGCTTGGTAAAACTTCACTGAACCCAGTCCTGCAGTGTGAAAGGGAGAGCCTGGTAATATCATTGGTGTTGATACAGCCTAACCTCTGAACCGGTTCAGCCAAAATAATGTCTACCACCAAAATAATATTTCCACAATGCCCAATCCTTGGGCTTTTTCAGGTATAGAAATGCCATCACAAATCATAACTCCCGTCTGACACTCCTACACAACTCACCTTTTCAAGAACAGGTTTGGCCCTCAGTTACAAACCCTCTTTAAGCAAAGCTGACACTCCGATGCAATCATTGGCTGGTCTCAGTGGAAACTAAACTAACTCAGTATCCAAGATGGAAAAATGTTCTGTTGTCCATCACAAGTATGCTGAAGCACCAGTCCTTTGTGTCAAACACAATTAACACTGTGTGGGAGTGAGTCATTGAAAGATTTCAGCTCTCTGGAGGAAACACTATTGCCCACTTTTTCCTTCAGATTTTCCACCTTCCCAAAAAACACCTCAGGTTATACTATGTATTAAGTCTCATTCCTAAAGGTCAGTATAGCACATCAACAGAAGAAACACAGCTTATTGCCAACTTTCTGCATGCATCATTTGCAATTTTGTTCCATGGCCACTTGCCAACTGAAGCAATCTCAATAACAAAGGTGAAAATATATATTCCTAGAAGACTGTTATGTGGAATGACATAGAATGCAATACCCTATAGCCAGAGAGAAACGATGACTTTAAATGAATGAAGGCAGTGCTGCTTATGTGGTGACAGAAGGATACTGCCTTTTTAAAAAAAAATATATTATAATGAAAGCTAAGCTGTTATTATGTGTAAAGCAGCTGCAGAGAAAGTGATAGCATTAAAAGCATTAGAACAAAGATTATCTATTCTCTGTAATTAAATCCTTTTCCTGACTTTGTACCAGATGACTCCTAAGGTCACATGAGCCCAATTCAAGCATCACCCTTGAAACTAGCCTGAAGAGGTTGTAGACACTCACTGGAAAGCCCTCAACCTACAGGGATTTAATTATCCAGTAGTTTCTATCCTGCCTTTTCTCGGTGAGAATGGAGAGCTGTAACATCGATCCAAAACATATCTGGGAACAGTCTGGTCTTTGATCAGCTTCTGCTTCCTTCACACCTTTTGCCAGTGACCTCTCATACATTTGAGATGACAACACATAAATATCACTTCCTTGCCACAGTGGGCAGATATTCCTATCCTAGCTCAAATAGCTGCATCATATAAAAATACAAAATGCTGGGTTTTGGTTTTCTGAAGTGGGAATATCCATCTCCCAGAGAGTAAGTGCAGTGCCTGGCTGTTTTCTTCACGAGTCAAGGGGACAAAGGAGTGTGTTGGCAGATCCATGGCAAACAGATATTCTTCAAAGGCCTTTTATCAGTCTGGCATCAGTCTCTTCACGCTCCCCCAGTTAGCTTTACTCCTTATGTAGCACCACCTCATCTACTGCTTACCCGATACCCTCCTGTTAGAAGCAGCCACACAGGTTTAAAAACAAACAAAGGTTTTGCATGATCCAGGAGGAAGGTAGGAGGGACTCCTGCTAGTTCAAACTGTGAGCCACATCAGTGGTGATTAAAGAAAGGGAAAAAAAGGAAAAAAACTCACTAGTGTTCCTTTGTTTATGAGAGCTGGTGGTCTCAGCCTAGTAACAAGGGAAAAAATCCATTCAAGTTGTTGCTCTTAGCCTGCTAAGAGGGTCTCAAGACTCGGAAGGCAAGAAAGGCTGAACTTACCTTTCCTCAGCCTAGCGTCTCTTTGGGTTAGAGATGGAGGTGAAAAGAAGATAATGAAAGGAGTCAGACCTGAATTGTATCACATCCCTTTACAATCAGAAAAATCAAAGGCTGACCCAGGCCACAGTCCTTCCACTCTAACCATTCTCCTGCTAGACAAAGTAGCCTCCTTCTAGTACAGTTTTAAAGAAAGCTGGCTCTGACATTTATAATCTGTTTTATTTTATAATCACACACATTCTTTAGCTTGCAAGGCAAGCTTGTCTCTTAAGCACAGAAAGAAGAAAGAAAAAATAGAGGAAAATTGACTCAGGCCAAACAATAGGTTGAAGAAATTCAGATATGAAATGCCTCTCTTTTCTTTTATGCAGAGAAACAGGAGTGTAAATGAATGTGCTCTGCTGAAGCCAAGACTGAAGGAAAGATTGGAGCCTCTGTAATTCATCAGGGAGCCATAGTTGTACTAGTGGTTAGAGGGCACAGAAAATGGAAGAACCCCAGTTGTTGACTGAAACCCACTATTATCCATGGCCAGAAGCCAGATTAGACCAGAAGCAGGCAAGAATGCACCAGAGTTTGTATTTCATCTGAAGTTCAATTTCTGCTCCTTGGCCTCATTTTGCTTTACTTGGCCCCCTAGCTTGCTCCTTCCACTACCACTCTCCCTGTATTCTGAGGGATTCAGATCCCAAGTGATCATCATCTCCACGAGCATTCAGGATTGCCCAGACCTTTGTTCTGCTTTCCAATAAGTGCAATTTACAGTATGTATCAACAGCACTACACTTCAGTAGGGATGCACACATGGAAGTGAAGCCAACAGCAACACATAAGTCTGTGAGGTTATTGAAACCACCCTCACTGGAGATAGCTCTGATGAACTGGAGAGAGTCAGAGCCAGAGTAAATAGTGAAGTTCTGGAGAGCCCAGGACCCTTACTTCAGTTGGTGAACCACACAACAAACATGAGAAATGCTTTTTCTTAACCTGAACTTTTCTACCCAAGCTTACAAACACTCTGGCATTTTACAAAACTTGGTAGTACTTACTTTCAGAGCTTTATTAGGCTCCTTTTTGCTGAGCAGTTAAAGGGTATTCTGAGAAGCATCCAAATATGTAAATCGGCAAGAGGAAAAAGAAAGCACTGCAAGGGCACATAATGATAAGACATGGGGTAATGGCTTCAAACTGAAAGAGGATAGGTTTAGATTAGATATTAGGAGAAAATTCTTTACTGCGAAGATGGTGGGGCATTGGCACAGCTGGCTGAGGTTGGGCAGAGCAGTTGTGGATGCCCCCTCCCTGGAATTGTTCAAGGCGAGGTTAGATGGGGCTTTGAGCAACCTGGTCTAGTGGAAGGTGTCTCTGCCCATGGCAGGTGGTTGAAACTAGATGTCAGAACTTAAAGGTCCCTTCCAACCCAAACCATTCCATGAATATATGAAACAAAGTTCTACATATCAAGCTGTGGGTGTCGTCCCTGTACTACTGTTCATACTTCACAGAGAAAAAGGCAGGTCAGCCCCTCTGTGTTGAACATCATCACAACATGGGGCCAAGCCAACAAATCTCTTACAGCTGCAATGTAGATTAACACTTACTTACAGCCCCCCATAAATTCTGTTGTGTCCCTGAGGGGGTTTAACTGCAAATATTTTAGAGGTATTCTTTTCTTTTTTATTTTTTGAGGGATACACTAAAAAGCAGACAACAAAGTATGTTCTTTATTACAGAGGCTTATGACTCACTGCAGGTATTGAAAGCTGAGGCAAACAGGGGTGGCTAAGACTGCTTTCTTGTACTCTTCTTACAAGGGCATGGTAAAATCAGGCATTCAAACTATTTAATCCTCTAGTCTGTGTCTGACACTTCAGCACAGCATATGAGTAAATGATATACTGACAAAATATGGATTTAACAAAGGTTTATTTCTTAACCAATTGAATTAAAAGTCGATTTATGTCCCAGAGAATGAAGGTACATTTGTACATTTTTATCCTACCTAAAGCAGTAGACTATTTTTTATCTAACATAAGTTTCTTGTGGGATCCTATCTTTTCACTCTTCTTAGTACTATATGCTACATGTTGCAAACATGTCATATTAAAAAAAAATAACCGAACAAGAAAACCCCAACAAACCAAACTTTTCTGATCAGTTAATTTTTAAATAACTATTTGAATTTTAGCATCAGTAGATTTTATTAGTACCAGCACCCTTTAGGAGGAGTAAGCAGTACATGATGCACAAAGGCTGACAAAAGTAGATTTCTTTAGTTCTAAGAAGAAATGGCAAAATCATATGGTATTTATTTCAACTATATAACAGATGCATGTAGAGAAGGCAGAACCAGATTCTTCTCAAAGCATTTCTAGGATGGGAAGTTACAGCTCCAAGTTGCAATGAAGGCATTTTCAATCAGGTGGGGGGCAGTCACACTTAGAATGCTTTAATACTGGAGGAGGTACCTGTGAGCTTGTGGAAATGCCATTCTCAGAGACATTTCAGCCCAGCTGGAGGAGGCCATGATCTAATTTGCCCCTTCTTTAGGCGAGGTGACCTCCAGTAGTCCCTTCCCACCCAAATTATCCTATGATCCTGCTGCTCTGCCTTACTTTACTTCACATTAGAGTGGGTTCTCATGTGGATTCTTGTAGTGGACTTGGATCAGTATTAAGTCTCTCAACAAATTAGAAACTGTATGTGGAGTAAACAGCAACTGCACAAGCGTTCTCCTAGAGTTTACTCCATGACATGAACCTCAAAGGGTTGCAAGTTCATTCAAAATTATAGATATTAAGTTTCTGTCACCAAAAAAAACTCTGGCCAAACCAAACAAAAAAAAAAAAAAAAAAATCACTCTAGATGTCATATTGCACAATCCCCCTCACCCCCACACTCCTTCCTTGTGCTCTTTAAGTGTACGGGTTTCATAGAAAACTATCCTGAGGGCTATCCCAGGCAAAACAATACTCACAGACATCAGCTGAAGTGCTTCAGCTAACAGTTCTTTGCAAAAGAAGGACATTTCTGGGAAAGCCTGAATCCTCCTATATTCAGAGCACAGCTTCCAAGGTTATACACGAATCCAAAGCCTTGCCTGTGGTAGGGAAGTGAGGTAGGTAGCTGCTCAGTGTCGGATTGATGAGAATGCTTTGGTGCATAGGAGGGCTTTCAAACATTTTTTAGGAGGCGTTAAATGGGTGAAGGTCAGAAAGGTTTAAATACAGACAAGTTTGAAAGCACCAGAGATGTATTTTTATCAATATAAGTAAATATATTTCTTTTCAGATACTAGCCCATTTAACTTCATGTTAAAATAGACATTTACGTGTTATCTTGGTCAGACATGCAGTAGAAGTTATTTTATATTTTCTACAGCCAAACCACATCCCATAATTAGGAAGTGTTTAGTTTCCTACCCTGCTAAGCTTCTAGTGACATACATTTTCTTCTACCCCCCTTGCCAGCTCATCCACTACCCTCCAATCCCTGTGCTTTCTGATTTTCCATGGGATAGGTGTTTATAGCACATGACACACTTCTACACTTTCTCTCTGCCCACTCACGCCATTGTGCTCTGGCTTCACTGGTATCCTACCCTGTCTCCCTGTTTTTCCTCTTCATTTGCCATTGATGTTTTCCTTTTATTTTGTGTGATTTAGGGTCCTTTTTTTTCCCACCCTCCACAAGTGTTTTCATTTTCCTTCTATTGTGATTAAGAATTCATTTGAATGCAAATTTCAGAGCAAAATATTGTTATTCCCAAATGCTGCATGCACACTTGTATTTGAACAAGACAAAACCACTTCTCATCCCTTACCTTTTGTTCTAGGTTTTCCCACCTTGCTATGATGGTTTCTTTCTTCCTGTGGATTAATCTCTCATTTATTTCTTTGATGCTCTTTTATTTAACAGCACAATTGTTTTTCTTTGATGGTACATTAAACTTCTTTTCTTTATCAGCATTTAAAGCTTGATTGATTTTTGACTTCTTTTGTCACTAGTTTCTTTGAGTACCTTATTTATTCCTTCCCACTCTTAGTCTGCTATTTTATTCCATCACCATTTTTAGGAATATGCCTCAAAGATAATGCTGAAGGAAGCAACTTTTTCTTACAGGGCCAAAGACAATTATGTCCTTCATATGTGCTAACATTAAAATTAGTGCACACCTGCAAGGTAGAGTACATAAACTTTTTTTTTTTTTACTCAATCACTTTTAGAGTCTAGGATGCCACTAATTTGAACTTTGAATATGCAAACAAAGAGAAAGTTTGAAGACTGCAATTTAGAGCCACTTAGCAGTGTGAAGGCAGAAGCCCTACTTCCCTTTTCCCTTAGCCAGGCCATAATTGAAATTCAGTACAGGTCTTCTTTCTAATGGAGTCTATAGGTCTGTAGTCAATTTATTGAAAAATTATGTTTTTGACCTTTCATTCCGGCATGAGCAGCCACGAAACTCCTTTTTCCATGAAGTACTGTCAAACACGGATGTTTTAACAACTTAACTCTGAAAATTAGAAACCAGAAGCTCTGGAATTTAAATATCACCTGATAAATATTGAGATTGGTAAAAATATAGTTTTGCTTATTTGACCACAATCTGTGACCTGATTTTGCATGTCCTGAAGTATATGATTACATTTAGGAAGCAAGTGAAGTTACAAGATCTACAAAAAGTGGTTTCTAAAGAAGGAAGAAGGTATGGAAGATTTAAAGTAATAGTTCTGCTCTTGATAGTAATTGCTCCAGGCCTAGCAATTCCTCACAGGCAATTCAATTAAATGCTGACAGAAACACAAATAGAGCTCACACGGTCTTCTAGTTCTTGCAGTGTTGCACTGATGTCATCTTGTCTGGAAGTTACTGTGAAAGGGTGTTTTTACTGAACACATAACTACTAAATAACACAGAGGTGTCCAAAGCAATTAGAACAACAATAACCCTGTGTTTCAAAGCTTAAGTTTCCCAGTCTCCAGAAGTGACCTTGTTGTACCTGGCAGTCTCATACTGGATAATATATATCTTTGCATTCCAAACATTTGATGGGTTTTGCGTTTCTCCCTTTTGAGTTTATGCTTGCATTCCTGAAGAGTGTCTGATGGCAACTGAAATAGAATACATTTCTTGTTGTGCTGAAATTAGCAGCAATGAATCACCTGAACTGAATTTTTTCAGTGCATAATCAGTTTATTTGTTCTAATCTCCTGTTATTGCACAGATATTTGCCTTTCTGAATCTAATCTTGTCAACGAATATCATTCAGTTGCCACTTGTCTTTCTGACTTAATGATAGGGTGTAGTGTTACATATATATATGTATAAAATATCAAGCACAGTTTTGAGATCCCAGCATTTTCAATGCTAACAATTGTTTGTGAAGCAAGGAAAAACAACATTGTACAGACACACAAAAAATTACGTTGAAAGAGCAAGTATTACAATTTATAATAAATTGACACAGCATGAAATTCCGGCTAGTTTGAAGTTTGTGGTAAAAAATTCCAAAGCAACAATACCTACAATTATTTGTATAATAAGACGGACTGAAAACTTACAAACTGTGCTAGGGTAGAGGAAAATTTGAAAATATTTCTTCAGATATTAATAGCTAGAAACTCAAAGAAAAACTTCAATCATCTCAAAACAGAACCTTATAAAATGAGGTTAAGCTCAAAAAAAAATCAAAAGCTGTTACCATATGGAAGTGCCCACTTAAGCCTCTCGAATAGCTTTAACTCCGGCTGTCAGTGATATTGTTTCAGAACAGTATTCAATAACCTGCTGACGCAATTAATGCATGTTTGTGTTTATCATCTCAAACTAGGGAAATGTGCCTTTCAGACGCTCATTAAGAATATTTGCAGGTGCACAGCATCCCCACACAGCAAAACCTGTGTGTGGGCACGGGAGCTGTTCACGGCCCCATTGCACTGGGTGAGTGCTGTGTAAACAACTGGTGGCAGTTTCTGAGGTGGGCTAAGCACTTGTACTCAGAGTACTTAAAATGAAATCCATGTCTATATCTTATTCAGTTCTGGTTCCAAACTGGTTACTGCTCCTGGTCTATTTGTCACTGATTCTAAATGTGTAGAAATAAAGAAACTCTTGCCTATCGAAACTATTTTGTTGTTTTCTGCTGGTGTCATAAATTTTCATATGAATACCCTTGTCGAAGCATTACCACAAGATCCTGCAGTACGGCAGGAATATTTTATGAAACAAATTCCAGCAAATGCTGGCCATAAAAACAACTTGCACAATATTCCACAATTCAAGCAAGCAAAAATAGTGGTATCATAATGGTTTAATTTGAGTCTAAGCTTCACTAAAATTTCTCGATGTGGTTTGCAGTCCAGCCATTTCTTGGATGACTTTGATGAGAAATCTCTCCTTGCATCAACCCTTTCTCATTACCTGCAGCTTTTTTTACTCTCTTCCATAACTAAGACTGTATCTAGCTATGTTTACCCTTCCCAATGTTTCACTTGCTTTAAAAAAATAAAGTACGAGCAATCCAAGCTGGTTTTATTTTTGTACCTCTCAGCAAGTTCTAATAAAGTAAACTGAGCAATATTCTCAGTTTATTGTATTGATAAACAGACTGTAAAGTGTTTTATGATATGGTACTTCTCGTATGAAAGACACTAGACTAACATAAATTGCAATTGTAACTGTAAAGTACTAAAATATATTTTCCCTCCAGGGCTCTCCAGTATATTTGGCTGAAAAAAAAAATAAAATAACATAGACTTCTTTATTGTGTATATTTTTTGTAGTGTAATTAAATGTCTCTATGGTTTCCACTCAGAAACAAAGTCCTATTTCCCTGCTCAAAGCAGTCTGAAGGCCTACAAATAACTTTACAGAGCTGCCTTCTTTCAAATTAGAGATGAAAAAGCACTTTCTTTTACACTCTCTCCAAATTGTCTCCAGAGGAGTGGATCTCTCAGTACTTGCAGCCCTTCCATTTCCAGGCCATGCTAATAGTCGTTATTTAAAAAAAGCATCCGATTCCTGAGATAATCTTTCCTACTCTCCCAGTGATAAAGTCACTGTAATCTGATTAACCCTCTGTAACTTGAACTGAAGGAAAAATTTCCATTCTCTGCCTAAACTGCACCAAATTCCACCTTTTGTGATGATTAATTTGGATCTCATCCAAAGTGAGTCTCAAGCAAGAAGGTACCTTCCCTGCCCAGGATTGGATTTGCCAGTTTGGCAACTCCTGTACCCTAAGGAATGAAAAGCAACCACCACGACTCCACCCCCTCATCAGTGGCGGCCAAAGGTGGCTGTCTAGACTGGGAAAGCACACTTTTTTTGGGGTTCACTGCCTCCCCAGCCAAGGCACAAGTCCTGTGACCCCAGATCACTGCAGCTCTGCAACATCCACAATGAAACTGAGGAGAAGCCGTACTCAGTGGCTCTACTGGAGAAACAAAGAAATTTGCAGGGATGTGATAATGCAGCCACAGACTCCAGAGAGGTCTCACTTTGCTCAGAGCAGATACATTTTTGAAGCTCAGCTCTTCAAAGACGCCAGAACCTACTCTGATTCTTCTTGCAATGTTCACCAGCAGTGAAATTACTGAAGTGCCTGGAACTGCTGCAGGGTGGTGAGAACAGACAGTGCGGATCAGAGCAGTATCCTGAACCAAGGGTAGTAGTCTTTGTTCAGAAAATACAACCCCTCCAATATGTCCTTGCTTTAACACCACTTCTCACTCAGACCTCCCATTAAGAAGCAAGTGCTAATGGACGTATTGTAATTATTCTTCAGACAAAAGGCAGCAGTTGAAATAATGGATAACTGAGAAAAGAACACTCACAGAAAAGTCAGAGGACAGGTAATGGATTTTTGAAATAAAGGTGGAGGTGAGATACTTAAAAAAAAATAACCTACTCCTCTCATTTTGTCTTCCTTTAATAAAATGCTGATAAATCCATTACCTGTTTTAAGGTTCAGAGCAGCTGCATAATGAATCTGCCTTACCTACATAAATACACAAGAAAGTGCAAATTCGACATTACACTTCAACACTTGTGCTCCACTCTAAATGAGATGGAGAATTACACAAGCACAAAAACACTCCCTAGAGTAACTGAATAGAGCTGGTGGAATAAAGGCTGAAACAGCCACAGTTAACTCCTGACACATGTTTAAGCACACAATGCTAAGTCCGCCTCCTGACAAAGCCTTTCATAAGCTTAGATTGTCCTTATGGAAAATTTCAGATGGGATTTATCTCGGTCTCAACTCAACAGCTAGCCAAGAAAAGGGGAAAAGCACCTCCCTCATCACATATGACATAGCAGCTTGCTTCAGTGTGGGTCTTTCTAGATCATAAAATTATCTATTATAATTCAGGACTAATTTAGATGTTTGGAACAGTAGTATTCCTAAATCTCTCTTGAGCAGTGGTGTATCTTGGATCTGACCATGCCTTTCTAATTTGAAAACACTATTGGAACATGTGCATTCTCCACTTCTGACTGTTGCCTAAGCTTTTCTCAATGTTCTTCAAATATTTATTTTTCTTTTTCCATGAGCATCTTAACACTTGAAAACCTCGTTGCTGAATATAGCATAAGACAAATATTTGGCATTTTCTCATTGAGTCATTTTTCAACCAGAGAATCATCCTTCATGGCTTGTATGCCCATGAGGTAGAATTTGTCTCGCATCTATATCTCTTTGTACTCATCATTACACAATATCGGCTCAAAACATCTAACCTCTTCTATCTTGGACTTTCTGGAAAGACCATGTCTTGTGATAAAGCAAAGCTGGTAAGAACACAGAATTTAAGGCTTGCATGGCTGTTCCTACACCTCTGTGATGAAGCTGGAATAGCAGTAGCAGTATTAGCAGTACAGAATGCTTTTCTCACCCAAACTCTGGGCAATGTCTGAAGAGGAAGAAAAGAAACCAAAATACAGCAAACACAAGGAAGGACATATCACAAAAGTGCACAAAATCTCAGGCAAGGATATAATTCAGTCTTAATTCATACGTAACTGGTCCAAGCCATAAGCTGGGGCAGTGTGAGTGTGCCAGCTGTTCTGCTGTCTTCGAGTAACAATCCAGCATTTGACAAGTAGCGCCTCTCACCACTAGCCTGAAGAAAGGAGGAGCAGGTACCTGACGTGACAGAGGAACAGGCACCTGAGGTGACACACTTCAGCATTCTAGCAGTGTCTGCACCCGGTTTTGCACTCTACAGAACCCCAGTGAGGAAGAAAAGAAGGCAGATCCCCAGAGAAGCCCTTCTCTTTTCCTCCCCATACACACACCTATGGGAAGACTCAAAGAAGGAAAGATACCCTGTCACAGCATGTTTTGTGATAACCCTGGTATGATCAGAATTCATCCACGTTCTTACTAAGTTAAGAGAGTGCTATATTGTACTGACCTCCCCAAAGAACTTTTACTCAGAATATTTCCCTTTAATATTTCTTGATAAATCTGTTGGATAGTGTATACAAAATCAAACTGATCCCGGAAGTCTCCAGGCTGCAGATCCCTGCCTTTAATAATGCACATCCTTCCTGTTGTGTGTGTTCCTTTTTCTCTGGGATTTGTACTGAGTGGTTTTGATGTTTCTTCTCTACTTGTTACAGAGGGTGCATCAAACTTTAATTTAAGCATCTTCCACTCTAGAAACACACCCTCAATGAAGACCTTATGTACACCTTCTCAGATGTGAAGACCTGTCTCCTATCACCATCTCATCAGTTGAAATATGACACAGTCTGAAAACAAGCAGGTACGTAGCCTATATCCAATTGAAGAAACATATGGTTCCTCTGTACACAGCAGAACTAAAGAGACCTGGTCTGCCCTCTGTATAGATTCCCAGGGGTCAAACAAAGGATGCATATTTTTCAGTTGGCTCCTCAGAGAAGAGACCCGAATAGTATCTCTCTTCTTTTCCTGGACCCTATTTGCATAGAACTTAGAAAATAATCTAAGGTCTTTTCTCATCTGTGAAACTGAATTGAATTTTCCCACTGGTTTTGCTGGTTGTTTGGAAAGGAAAAGAAGAAGACAGAAATACAACTGAACATGCTCATTCCTTTACAAGATCAGGCTAAAAATCCTGACAGATGGGGAGAGGTGGAGGGAAAGTGACACACATGAGGGGTAAGAAATATCAGAAAACAGAAAGAAAACATCATCAGGACAAAGCAAAGAGGAAACAAGAGGCCAGTAAACTACACAAGCACCAAATCGTTTTTGAGAACATTTTTTAGTCCTTTACCTCCAAATTCCACTTGACAATACAAACTTGAATAAAAAATTATTCTTCAGGTTGGCACAAAAATACAAACATAGCCTTTTTTCCTCAGAATATAAATAATATACTCATGTCTGAGGAAACAAAGAATTGTATATCAGAAAATAAGGGATTACATGCCTTTGTTTAGTGACCTAATTGGAAAGTATTGCTCAGTAGGAATAACTCTAAATTTATCCCCAATGCATATAATTGTATGACAATTCTTCCACACCCTACCAAGATCTAGGGATTGAATCTGGCCTGTTGGTGCCTTCTTTTTCCCGCCTTTCCTAATGGAGGTAAAACAGCTGTTCAGTCAGGAGCAGGCTTCAACAAGAAGCGTGCAGTATTTTTCTGACACTTGCTCATAGACCAATGCATGGTTGCTGTAGCTTCTAGGAAAAAGATGTGGAAAAAAGAGGGTGATCATCTGCAGAAGGAAGTTGAAAAGAAGTTCCAAATGAAGACTGTTACAGATCACAGCTGATGACTTCTCCTTTCCTGCCTTGGCCTGGCCTTGTGAGAAGAGAGGGTTATGCTTTAGCTGTGGTTAGTGAACAGCTGCTAAAAGAAGTGGCCTGAGGGGCATGAGTAAAAATACCCACAGGCAAATTCTCCAGTGAGACTTTAGCTCCCACAACAGTACCCCGTATCTGTAGGATCTGGACTCCAGATTGGCAAATTCTTGTACGTGCTGCTATTCTGGTGCCTTCAGTGGGAAACTACTGAAAGATGAAGTTAGGAATTTGTTTCAGTGTTTGCATCTACAGAGACCAACATAGCTGGTATTGGGCACAGATTAAGTCGATATAAAGAGCTCTACTGAGCAAGGCTTTCCTTTGTTTTACAAATTAAGATATCTGTTAGAGATGATCTGAGTGCAAACACCAGAAACTCAATGGGACCCTTAACCTGAGATTTCAGACACAAAGATGACTTACGGCAGAAAGATGGGGGCATTTTCAATGTAACTTGTTGACAGAGTTAAGGTTTTGACCTGGTGCTCTAAGCTCATGTTGTAGGCATTGTGTTTCATGACATTTTAAGAGCATGCCTAAGCAGAAGATTTGTCTGTGTTCCTTGGCTTTTTTTGTTGCCCTCTGGGTCAAACAGCTTCCCTGGAAAAAGAGAGAGAAAGATTGTCTGGTCCTTGAAGAGCAGCCACAGCTCCAGCTGTAAAGTGAGGAAGGACGACTGCAGCAAGAGACAAGCCTGCTGCACAGTTCCAAAACTATGTACAGCTGAACATATATTTTCACAATTAAGCTTTACGAACAGAACAGGCCTTGCATGTAGACTGGAAAAATAAAACTCTTTATCCAGGTTCAGGGCAACACTTGAAGAGGTTGTGAATCAGAGCCAAAGTCTTCACAGGAAGGGTGCTTACCTCTGGAAAGAGAAGAAATTTGCGTTGAACATTTGAGGGGGAGAAAAGGCAAGGAATCTAAATATTGTTTGAAATACCATGGTTTTTTATTCTTTGCAAGGAAAATACTTTTAATGGCTCCATTTCTCCATTTCATGCCAATATTACAAAAAATTTCTGGTTGTCTAGAGACTAATTTTAGTCTCTACAACAGAGAAACTGTAGAGTGGTCTTAAGTTTGCTGTCCCACCTGTTCATCCCAGTGAAATGCAGTTGGCCAGTATGAAATGATACTAGTATTATTTTTAAAGAGCACAGTCAACATGATTCAGTGGGGTTATTTCCATGTTAGCTGCAAGAAAGACAAGATCAAATGTAACTGAACAGCTTCCGAAATACATACTTCCATGCAATTACAGGCTTTATGTTCAGTCACTGCTTTTATTTTGCATAAATATGATTATGATTCAAGTTCTGAAGGTGCCCCATATTCACTCTCTGCCTGCCTCTCAGTGCCTTGAGGATAAAATATGCTGCATGGGACAGGCATAATTGAGGGAAGTCTAACAGAAGTTAAAAGAGGAGAAGAAATAGTTGGGGATAAAAAGGTGCAGGAGAGGCACTGATGTATCCAGCCTGTTCCTCTCTTGCTCTTTTTCTCAAGGGTCTCTGGGTTGGCTTCCTCCTGAGCAGTGGAAAGGATAAACTGAGCTAAGGTAAATGTCCTCTCAGAAGGACACTGGTAGTTCTCTTTATTTAGACCAAACTGAACCTTCACCTCTCTTGCCAGGCCTCTGCCTCTGAGTCAGTACCTGATTCTTAAAAATCTCCCTGCAGTTGTTAACCAAAGACACCTTCACTTTCTCAGAGAGCTGGTATAAAAATGAGAAGACAAGTTTTCCCTTCAGCAGTTCCAAGTCATTAGACTTTTCACATTACTTACCTGTCTAATCATCCAACCCTTCATCTCTGGGGAGTTTAAAATAATGCCCAAATCACAAGTAATGAAAATTGAGTTTCCTTCCTAATCTCACACCTTTCCAGCAATCCCTCAAAACAGATGATGCTGCCCTTATGATCCTGATAAAAAATAAAAGCAGGTTCTCCCAAACTTATCTTCCTTCCTTTGATCATCTCCACATCAAGCTGACAAGACAGAATTAAGGATTTTACAAAGGTAGAGTTAATGGGGATAAAACTACGTACAGCTGAAATGTGTTATCATTCTCCATACCCTTAAGCATACGAGTTATCATGTAATGTAAAAATAAATAATGCATATTAAGGGTATTGACCTGAATCCTAATCACATTTCAGAACAAGACTAGTGATGAAGCATAAAGCCCACTATTACAAACCAGACCTCAATCTGCATTCTATGAGTCATATTTTTATAAGCAGTGTAATAAAACCTTTGATTATAAAAATTGAGCAGAAACACTTAGTAAAAAAGAAAGTCCTCACAACGTCCATTCTTATTTCAGAAATAAAATGAAGGCTGTACATCTACAAAATCTATCTTGAGTTTTCAAGATTCAACACTTAACTAAGCAGGCAAGTATCACTTTATGCAACATCATTGGAAAAACTTATTCTTATTTTTTTAATGATTGACTGGCTCACACATTGCAATCTCTTTCTTTCAGTATTATGTAAGTTTCCCAGATGATAAATGTTTTCAACTGAGAAGAAAACAACATATATAGTATTATTATTTCTTAAATGCTACAAAATATTACAGAGCTTAGAGGTCTGGACTTCCGATTTACTGTTCTAAAAATGACAGGGTCAGTCACTTTAATCATTTTGTCAAAATTTCGTACTTGGAAATCTCGGTTCATCTAGCTCACAACTGTAAATTTTTCAGTCTTGGTCTCCACTTGCTTATTTCCAGAAGGTTCTGTTCACACAAAACTTTTTGCATGAAAGGACAGCAAGAATCAAGAGAAGGAAAAATGCCAGCAGAGCATTATCTCCTTCTACATATACTTGTGCTTTCTGACCACCAATAAGAAGCCCTATTATACCTTGCTTTTGTCCACTGTGTTATGCCTACCATTCCAAGGCAGCAAGAATGGAGGATAGCTTTGCTCGTTGCCTTTTCATCATTAGAAAGTCTTTAAAGTCGCTCCTTTCAGATAAATATAGGTAGACAATGGCTAGCATTCAGTGAAACTGATGAATGCTACACTGAATGCAAAATATATCTAGAGCAACAAAGAGAAAAATGTGGTGCTTCACACTGAAGCCTTCACGTGTCTTCAGGGCTTTTGTGTGTCTTTCTGTCTTCCTCGCTGAATATACATAACTTCACAAAGATCTTTTCAAAGAGATGCCAAAAAGGTAATTCACATTTTTATACTGGGAGAGAACAAAATATTTAATTTGAGTGTTAAATGTATTCACCCCTGGCCCTGGCACCCACCCTTTTCTTTAAATACATGATGTTTTTGAGAATACATGTTTTGATTTGAACTGCCACGTTTTGCTTTATTTGAGTCAAAACTGATATTTGAGGTTTCTAGCCACATATGAAAAGAGAGAGGAAAACTACCATCTTACATGTCTTAAGATTTTGTCTCACTGGATTTGACAGGAAAGGTCTTTGTAGTTACTATCATTATTTTTCTTTTCCAAGACCAGAGCTTTAATTGCTCCCATATTTTTTCTTATCAACACATCTGTATCCAACTGTGCTAACACTTTGCTCACCTTCAACTTTTTGTTTGTTTTGGGAACATTTCTTTGCGGTTCTAAACAACATAAATTTGGTTTCCTCATCAAGAAGCTCATTTAGTTGCAGCTTGATTGCAAGTAATTTGCTGTAACTGTCTCCGTCTTTTAATTGTTTGTGCCTTTTTCTAATCTATAAACTGTAACTTCAGGCAGGTCATTTCTGTCTCACCATTTCCTCTTTGGAAAGGCATATCTAATAACTCACCTCATATCCTGTGGCTTTAGGCATCCGAAATCATATGAACAGAAGGGATAGACCATTGATTCAACTCCAAGATCATCTGGAAAAAACCCTCCATAAAAAGCTCCTTTTTAAGAAATAGGAAAATAAAACTTAATCCATTAAATTTAGCTTGGTGGAAAATAAATATGCATCAGCATTGGTACAGAACTGACTCCCTGTTCTGTTTCCACAGGGTTTCCTTGTGACCTCCAAGAGACATGAAATTCTAAGTACCAACTGGGGTACTGCTACAATCCTTGAGTTAATCAGAGTCCAATGAATTTTATTATCACAGTTCTGCATTGGCACCATTTCCCCAGATGGAGACAGAATTCATGATCTCATTGGAGTCTCTGGACTAAGTCAAGACAATGGATAAGGCAGCTATTTTTTTTCTTAAGTAATCTCATTAGAAGTTCTACCAAATACGGTATCCATATCAAATCTCTTTAATTCCTCCCACCTAATCCCCTTTACCCCAAAGTGTAACATAAACGTATTAGTCAGATTAGCAGCACATTCAGGAATAATCCCTTCCGAAACAAGAGAACTATACGTATTTTTCCTGATCCCCAAACTTTTGTTTGCATTAATTATTCTAAAGCTGACTGACGGTGTGAATAATACTCCTCTCCCCTCTAGTCTGAATAGCAATTAAGGAATTTGCATTTTCGGCATCTTTTTCTTACAAAATAAGATATTTTCTATGCATTTTCTGTTTTGAGCAAGTGCCTGCTCTGACTCCCACTGAAGTCTGTGGCCAAGCTCCCAAATTAATGTTTTCATGTCCATCTTAACTTTACAGCAGTTGCAGAAAGCACAAAACACACACAGGAGTACGGCAGCCTTGGGATGGGGAAAGAATGCCAAGCACAGTAGGTTTCTTTC
This sequence comes from Falcunculus frontatus, assembly GCA_013398115.1. Lineage (NCBI taxonomy): Eukaryota > Metazoa > Chordata > Aves > Passeriformes > Falcunculus > Falcunculus frontatus. The sequence goes on along the minus strand of VZRV01009523.1, from coordinate 67,041 downwards.
TCTAAAAGTTCCTTAGATGCATTTTCCCACATGGTCTCAAGACCATAGTTAGCTATTGCACTTGCCTGGTGGGGACCATGGATTCTACCCATAGGAGTGTTGTTAGCAAAATGAATAAGAAGCATTTTCTTCTTGTTGTGTTAAAAATTTAGAAAGCTTTATCAGTGCCTTGCAAAAATTTCCTTTCCATTGTTTAAACGACTGAAAATACTAAGACTACATTATGAAGATCACATTCACGCAGCCAAACTCACACAAATGCCAACAAAAAGCTTTTAACCAGTCTGTGACAGCTTTCTTTGGGAGACTCAGCAGATGTGTGCACATATACTCAGAGGGAAGTTCACTAGATACGTGTGTATGTATTGTCCTTTCTGAGCTCTCTTGTCTGTTTAACATGTTTCCTTGATGAATAAATAAAGGGAAGCAATGTGACTAGACAGCCCGCACATTTCATTGGCGTTGCCAATACTCAGCTGTTTTGAGAAGATGTATTGGCGGAGAAGTTCTATTTCATAAGCTAAGTGGCTGATGGCTTCTTGTAAGACTCTGCAGATTACTGAAGTGCTTCTGAAGCTCTTTCATTTTTCTTCAAAACCTTTTCAATCCATACTGGAAGCCTCACAAGTTGATTACACTTCGGCCTCTCACATGTCAACTACGGGGAGACTTCCCTCTGGCAAAGCCAAACTGGCATGAAGGACTGCCAAGGTCCTTCAAACCCAACATATTCAAGTTTTTATTATACCATTAAAAAAAGGTAAAAAAAAAAGTTTAAAATCTTAGAAAGAGGTTATTTTTTTGTTAAAGCTCTTACTTTCCCGCATATACCTGCATGCACACACACCTGGAACAAGGAAGCAACTTCCAATTACCTGATTCCTGTTAGGAAAAGAAACTGACAGCTTCTGCCTGAAAGACTCAGAATGCCAAGTCCCATTTTCAAATGTGATCTAACTCTTGGGAACCTAAAGGACACAAGAGTTAACAGGACTGATCTGCTAAAACACTTCTAAATAAGTACCACTAGCATAACATTTCTGAATGTCCCTCGGGGACAAAGCAGTGCAAGTGCCATTTGGAGACTTTATCATAGGCTCCCAGATCTCATTTGCAGGGGAATGCATGATCTTCCATCACGTGAAAATTCTGTATCACTTACAAAAAGTCCTTTGGGCTCCTTTACTCCTTATTTCCATCGAAGATGCTGAAATGCTGGGCTGGCTCAGAATGCAGAGTAAGATATTTGGGACACTAAAAATACTAATTCTATGAGCAAAGTATGAAGTCTTTGGCTTAACAAAGCAGATACGGTTAATAACAGGAAAGATACCAACAAAATGCTGCTGCCTGCTGAGTGGGAATGGTATAATACACCATGGCCATATGGGCTCAAGTGAGTAATTACATATAAGTTACCCATCTGATCTTTTATGTAGCCAAGCTTTTATCTCAGATAGTCCTTTTTCCCTGCTATTACCAGCTTTTTGTTCTAATGAAGAACATCCTCCCCTTTCACCACCCTTATTATGTCTAAGTAATCATTATACACAGATACAGAAGAGGAGGAATTCCTCAAAGCAGAGACATGCTGGGAAATTGTAAAAACTCCTTTCTGCAAAGCCAGAACAACCTGTACAGGATCATTTGTTCCCAGTGGATAATTCGAATTTGTCTGGTTTTACTGGAAACTCCCACAAATTTTATCATGATGCACATAGTGGAGAGAGTGAAGGAATGCATTAAAAAAAAGAAAAAATATCAAAGCAAATCCACTTTTACTTCTTTTAGAATGCCGTATTTCATTAAAAAGTACAGAAAGAAAGAAAGAGGTGTATTCGACCATTATATTGATTCCCCACTGCTCAGTTCAGGGGAAGGAGAAGGATACTGGACTATATAGGAACCTTGTCTTTTGAAAATACAGAGTATATATCCCAAAGTGGAGTCATAATATCTCAAGTCTCCCCACCAGCATGAATTTCCCTCTTGTCTTTATATCAGTCTTGAAAACTCTGAAGCAGCTTTAAATGTGAAATGAGTGTTTAGCTCTCAGATTTTACACAAGAGGCAGAGGCAAGAAGAACAGAATAGCAGAGCTATGATCTGGAAAATCTAATTGTGACTGGGAACTAGGAGGTTGATTGTGTTTTCCAGGAGAAAGTGACAAAATTCTACTCTTGTTACCTTTGTGGAACTTCATAAAAATACAGAAAGGTTTGCTAATGTTGACTTCAGGCATTCCTACATCAATCGCTTTGTTTAAAAAGAGACAAAAGAGAAATGGCCAGGTCAAGGTAGGGGGGCATTTAAACAAGTGAACAGATGCACTTGTTAATATCAAGTGGGGACAAAACTGGAATAATTCCAGGTTGACCTGAGTCAGAGGAAATTTCTCTAATATGAAAAGAAGATTGAAAACAGGCATCACTACTGTCAGTAATAGTATCGTTGTAGTTAATCTTTAATATTCACAGGAGCTATTCCAGTGCACCCCTTCCTAATGGGTGCTACAGAAATATGAGGGCTCACAGTTTCATATCACATTTGATATCAAACCATAGCCTCCTGGGAGACTTTACAATGTGTAAGAAGCTCAAACTGTGTGCAATAAAGAACCTGACACACCTCAGAGTAGCATTTGCTTCCAGCTGTAGACACAGAACATACAAGGTTGCAGGAGTGTCTATTATGTCCATTTATAAATGATTCCACCATGGTGACACCAAAATGTTTAAGATAATTTGCTTGATTCCTGTAAGGAAGTAGTTTTACCCCTTTGCTCATGTCTGACGCAAAAGGTTTTCTTAACCTGCATGCAAGAATCAGTTGGACATAGCAAATCTGACTGAAAGAAAATTTTCCTAAAATACTGGCTAGGGAGTTCCAGCCACACCAACAGATCTCTCACAAACTCCTCTCTGTGGCTATGAAAAGAGATGTTTGCTTAGGATGAAGGTAAAGATGGGCAAAATTCCACTCTGTAGTCCAAAGCATAATTTTTTGTGAATTTGCATGAGATGAAAGTTTGCTGTGCTTTTAGGGAAAGAAGAATGTCAACCATTTGACTAAAAAAATGAGCTCTTTGCTGCAAACACTCATTGTTTTCCTTTCCTGTACACAGAACAATTAATCTCCTTTATACACAAGAAAGGGCATTAAGAAAATGTATTTTTTCATTTCTCTGAAGGTATAAGTTCCCCACCGAAGACGGTTTCTCCCATGTAGCTGTAGGTTTTTGAAACCTTGGAACCAATTTTTTTCTCAGTTGGTAGCTTGTAGTCATATTAACCCCATTAAAATATCTTGTTCTCCTCCAGACTGACACTGGAGTGTCTCTGTCAGACAAAGACTAGTACCTGCACCTGAGAATGAGTTTCATTTACCCTGTGCAGCAACAAAAGCCCTTGTTTCTTGGGAAGGTAGGAGACAGTCTTCTGATTGCTATGAAGTTATTAATGTTGCTTGATATCTGCTTCGACAGATATTCTGTACCCTCTTTAATCATCTTCATCATGGTTCACAGCTCTTTTTTCCCTTCATTTCACTTTTGCCTATGCTTCTTAGGGAAAATTGCAACATACAACTTGATAAATCTTTTAGCCCTCCATGTATTTTGCCCCTTTGTCTTAGCTTTCAAAGTTTCACTGTTTGACATTTTTTTCCTAGTCTTCAATAAGAGAACAAAGAAATATTTCAGTTGGAATACTATTGTAGGCTAGAATTTTTAAAGTATTCTGACTCTCATGGGAGAAAATTAGTGTGCAGCCCATGTCCATTCAACAAGTAATTTGGCTATGCATTAAAAGAGCTCCTTCAGTACCTGAGAAAACTTTTAAAAATTGTATTATGAACATTAGTTTCCTGTCTTTATTGTATTTGGCTGCCTTTCCTTTGAAGTTACTGATAATACTCAGAGGAGCAACCTCTGCTACACAAGAGCAGTCTTCTCTCACAATACTTTTTTGAACCATTTCCCACTTTGTCACCTGTATTCCATTTCACAGGACACCCTGCTCCTGATGAAGCTGTAGCTGTGTCTGCCTTGTCTGCTGTCAGTCAGGCTCCTGTTTCTGCCTGCCAGGGTGCAATGCAGTGATGCAGATTCTCTAAGGAAAGCCCCTGCTATCCAGAACTCCTCCAACAGTCCTGTTCCCTCAGCTGCTGCCAGAGCAGGGGTGCAACCTGGTTTGAAACGCCAGGATCCAGTTTGGAGATTGAAGAAACCTGCACCAGTTTGGGGGATTCATGGAAAAAATCAACCAAAGAACACCCCACTCTAAAAATAAAATTAAAAAAAAAAAAACAGGAAAAGAGAAAAATTTTCTGATTATCTGCCAGGCATGTGGAAAATACTGTTGTACTTAAAGTTTTACAAACATGAGGCCCTGTCTTGGGATCAAAATTCTGTTTCTCTCAATCACGTTAAATGCATTCTTTTCCTGTCAGTAGATTGCATACATCACAGAAAAGAAATGGCTCTTCATATCTGTTGGTTTCAAAGTCAGATGATCAAAGTTTAGCATCTCAGTGCCTTACAGGGAAAATCCATTTAGAAATATAATGGGGGAAGCAAGAGCAGAGCTACTCCACTTTGATTTCCAGCAAGGGTATATCTAGGAACTGAAAACATACAGGTATGGTCTTCTCCTTGCTTTTCATGGACTGTAATACTCATGAGAGAGTCTCAAGGTGCTGCTTACCCCACACGCATACTCTTCATGTCTCTGCTCAGAGAAAAACAACCTTTAGCATTTAGGGTGGAAATGCAGAGCAAAATCTCCCTGTCCAGCTGTACCCTGCTGCACATGACAACAGTCTCCAATTCAGCTGCTGCAACATCAAAACCCACTCAAGATGCTGCAATCTCCCAAACGCTGCTGTGTATCACAGCATCTGACTCTTCCTAATTAATTTTCTTTGTTGTATGGAGAGAATCCAGGAGCTAATTGTTCTGGTGAGACAGATAAACATCAAAGGATGTTTCAAAATGGGTTTTAAAATGTGGCACATTGACAGTACTGTTGCCTGAAGCCCACCAGCATTCAACCAGCCTGTGCCAGGTCCTTGGGGCCTCATCAGGTGTTTGAGCACTGCCTCAACAGCTCATCTTTGCAGGGCTTGGTGTACACTTTGGTCTCCATAGTTTTGCCTCCTTAGCTGAGGCTGCTGACAAGAATGCAAATTCTCTCAGTGGAAGGAGAAGGGGTCATATGTGAAGTGATAGAAGATGATCCCCTGCTCTTTTACCTTCCCCCTCGAAATTCCATTCCTCTATCCCCTGTTCACTCTCATTCATCTCAAGTAAGTCCAAAGTGGCCATCAGACAGTAATGAGTTTTAGCAAATGGCAAGGTGGATGGATTTGGACTCCTGACCCAAGAATTAAAAAGCTCCATATGTAGTAATCTGTGCATTCAGAATTTGTCTATGTTGCACTAAGAGCACAGCAGATAGCTCTGATTTCTGATCAGATCCTTCCATTTCACAAAAATAACTACTTCAGCTGGAAACAGGAGGCACTCAAGCCCCCACTGCCTGATGTTTGTTTTCTCTCTAGCCTAACAGAACAAGAAAGTAATGTAAGAATCCATAAGCCCAATTCAAGTCACTATAAATTTTTTTTCCCTTAAAAAGATTGCTCAAAAGACGAACAATAGAAAATGTAAAAAAAATGAAAAGCCAATGAGACTGAGAGATTAAGGCAGTACATAGGCATATATTCACTGGGCTTCAAGTGGCTTCCACAGATGCACACGTGCTATCATGAACAGGACACATCTCTGAAACAAGGTCTTGGAAAAGAGAAAAGAGGACAGAAAACAAAGAAAACATGAGTCTTTTAAACTCTCTGAAAAGAAATCAGAGGCAGAGAAGAAAAATGTCTGAAAGAAACATAGGAAACAGGTAAGAAATAAACTGTGCTCAAGATGTTCGAAAAGAAAAAAGCAAGGTCCCAGTGGCATGTGTAGAGATGCAAAGAGAAGATGAAGGTCTGTGGGGAAAGCTGCTGGAAACCCCGACATAGACAAGACAGAGCAGCCTGGCAGAAAAGAGGAGCCCTCACGCTCTTCCAAACAGCATGTTCCTTCCCCGTCTCCTGTGCTCCCAACACTGAGGGACTAGTCTCAGTTCCTAACTTTTGCAGGAAAGAGAGGAAGAAAACTGTACGCAAAATGACTTTGTGCCCTGTGGAATTAACACCAAATATCAAGAAAAAATTTTCTCCTGTCTCTGACTGTCAGCATTTTTCCGGGATGGAGGTCTGTGGCACTGTTTTGATAACAAAGCTTGTTGATAGGGGTACAAAGGAGGCACTTGGAGGTCAAACACCAGCCTTGGAAATGAAGCGACAAGTTTACCGGACTAACAATGTTGTTTTTGGTGTTTGACCTTAAACAAAACATGAAGCTTGCAGGATAAAAGAAAAGCAAAGTTAAAAACATGAACAGAAACAAGTTTTTCAAAGATCTATTTAAAATGCAAACATGAAAAGTAAACAGAAAATAATCACTTATGAACTGAAAAAAACCCAAACAAACCAAAAAGCTGCTATTAGAACTACAATGAGGGAAGTATTCAGAGGAGATATATCACCTGTCACTTAGTATTTCTATAATTCAGGCCAAGTAACTGAAATGATCAGCCAGTCCAACCTGGCTGGAAAAGCTATTTTCCTGTGTTGGAGCTCAGATTTTATTTTATGTTATTTTCAGTGGTGTTGATGGAATGAGATGAAGAGATTAGGTTTCACCTATACTTCAGTAAAGATCTGTGGGCAGAATTTATCTCCAGATCAGAGCTCAGGCCCAGACTTGGAGGCACGATGTACAGTCAGTGAGTGCAGTGACTTTGGTGGCCATCGCCGCAAGTGCCAGCAGCACACCCAGCACCTCTCAGCATTTGGCCTTATGCACAGAGGTCTGAATCAACTTTTGGCCAGACGGTTCTCTCCAAGGACAGACTGAGTTTCACTGAAAACATTGTCACATGCTGTGTGGCATTATATTCTTAATATGTTCTGTTATCCTGATATGTTAGAATCCTTTACAGTGAGGCAAACACCACAACCCTGAAATAAAAATACCTAAGAGATACAGAGAGAACAAATACGGGATAAAACAGGTATTTGTGAGGAGTTCTTGAAAACAAGATTTTCTGTCCTATGGTTTGATTATATTTTTTCCCTTCCAAATGGGGACAAAATGTTAGCATTTTCCTCATTTTTTTCTCTTCAACTGCAATTTTTGAAACTTTTCAATTCAATGTTGACTCAATGGTGTAATTTTCAACATACATTTCAAAGCACATTTCAAAAAATGAAAGGTCATTGCAAAGTAAAATTTAAAAAACTTCGTAAAAACATCTTCAAAGCTTCTTATTAGAAATAATGACATTTCAGCATAATTGGCATGGCACTAGATTTCCTGAAGTCAAAATGGAAATATGTTCTTGAAGCGAGTTTTGCAGTTGACTGTAATATTCTCCGTAAATTTGAAATAACTAAGAACACGATGATCTTTTGACCACATGACCCAGTCAGCCTGGTAACAACATGGGACATTCCTTAGGATTTTCCTTCCAGAAAGAAGAGTTTGCTGCTAAAAGCTGAGTTCAGGATTATTGTCTGCATGTCACTGTGAGGTGAGGGGACCTGCCCAAGGCCATCGTGAAAGTCAGAGCTGAAGGTAGGCAAGACCTAGGTAGGTAAGATGCTAATCTTGCAACCAGACCATGATTTTACTCTATGGGAAGCATCAAAAAAGAGAAAGAACTAGTGGTCCATATAGTTTAGAAGGAACCTGAAAGTCTTGTTATGATGACAGCAGTTTCTTCTCAGAATACTGCATGAAACTGGCAACACATTGTCTCATGATGGGGATAAAGTCCCTGTTTTGGAGACTTTTGCAGCTCAAATTCAAGCATGCTAAATGGAGGAATTTGCCTTACGACCATGGGGCTGACCAGAAAGGCCAGAAGGGTGGGCAGGACTAGTTGCTGGCCTGGTTTTAGTTGTTTACCCATTTTCAACACAAATGTACTTATATATCACCACCCCGTTGGTTAAAAAGGCTGCAAGTACTGTTTTGTTTTTCTCCCCTTTCCAAACCTGGAAATGTATTCCTCATCTATGTCCTCCCAGTCCTACTCTGCAGTGCTCTGTTTATATGATAATGGTGAGATACCGCTTTCTTTTCACAAGCTGGAAGCCAGGTTTCTTTTCCATTCATCCATTATAGAACAAGAATAGGAAAATGAATACTCTTATATCCATTATAGATATCAAGAGACTGAATCTACCTTTTTATTCCAAGAGCTAGAGATGACTACATAGCTCATGAATTACAAAGCAATTTTGAGGCACAACAGCAGCAGAAACAGTAGTAGCATTTGGCACAATGTACTGCACAGATATGGTACCCAGAGATTGAAAAGGAAAAGGAATTTTTATCTATTTACCCATCCATCTCGTTACTGTGTGGCTTTTACTTCCAATGTGGGAAAATAAAATCTTTTACATGCTGTTTTTTCCATGCATACTCTAGTTAAATGCTGTTGATTTATGAAGCCTATATCAGTGGCATTAAATATAAGTATGTCACAGAATTTGAAGAGGTATGTTCAGACAAATATGCTGGAAAACCTGAATCTGTGAATTAAGATGCATAGTAAAAAAGTAATAAATATGTTGTTACTATAAACTAAAGCTGTAAAGACTTTTTTTCTTATTTGTCAGCGAAGGGAGCTATCTCTTCAGTGTCAAGATTGAACTGCAGGGCACTAATAAAACATGACACAAGTAACAAATACATTTCCTCTGTATTGAATGGTTTGAGATTTATTGAGGTCTCTTAGACCAAGATCTATTGGGAGTTGTATAATCCAATGTATAAAATTTATAGCTAGGAGATAAAATGTGGATAAAATAACCATTGCCTTACAATATTATTTCAACTCATGCATCTAATTTGAATATTGTTTAAGACAAAACATGCATCTTTGGTGGAAAAAGGCATTTCCACTGAGTGAAAGTCATGACAGTACTTTGAAACTGAATTACGAAGAGAAAGTACATCAAGTTTTCCTGACATTTTACAAGTACATAGATTTACATTTAAACTAGTGATTAACTCTCTTTAAGCTGCATAAAGGTTTTAGTCATTTGTACACATGCATTTTTTTTCCAGTTTTCAACAGATTTCTACTTCCTTTAGCACATAGTTTAGGTATCCTATTTTGGCTAATTTAAACTGTATGGAGCAGATCCTCAGCTGGAGACACAGAACAGTGTTGCACTGATTTATGCCATCTTAAAATCTGGCCAAGTTCAGCTCTGAAAATAAATTCCAGCTAACCTGACTGCATGGATACAAGCGTAAGTGAGTACAGACTGTAGCTATGATTGTGTTTTCATTCATGGCAGTGTCAGTTCAGAGATAAAGCAATGACTTCCATGATGTCTTGAATGTAAGCCAGCAGGAGGAAAAAACAATTCATTTTTTGGACAATCTTACCTCTACTTGATTCTGTGTTGGTGAAACTGCACTGACATAAAGCTGTAATCACTCCCTATTTATACACAGAAACAGAAATGACTTCACATTTTATTCTACTGTTCCATTTTGCAGAACTTGCCACGGCAGATGTCACATTTTTCAAAACACCATTATCCTTGATACTGTCAATTTAACTGAAAAATAAACCACCCCTTTTTCAATAAGGGTAACATAATTTTTCAAGAAAATTCCCGTGTGGAAAATTTGGATATGGGAGATTGTTTCCAGCAAACCTGAGCCTTTTACCAGGAAAGTTTTTTCGAGAAAGAAGAAAGGAAAGATCCTCCTTTCCTGTAAATGTAAAACAGGTCTGTCTATTCTTTGATTTTCAACTATTCCTATTTAAAGAGGTCCTAAAAAGCACTGTCACCTACTGAAGAGACCAATCTTCCTTTCCCTGCAACATAAACATTCTTTTGAAAGGGTTCCACATTAAGGTAAGGTGCACCGGAAATCCAAACCTTCCCTGGAAGCCCAAAGAAGCTGGACAGTTGCAGTGATGGTGCAACGTCCCTCTGTGCTATTAGACCATCATTCAAACACAGTTTTCAGTGTTTATTTCCAGAAGGTGAGAAGCAAACAGAGACAAGTTGTGACAGGGCAGGTGTAGATTGGCTATCAGGAAAAATTTCTTAATGGAAAGGGTTGTCTAGCCCTGGAACAAGTTGCCCCGGGAAGTAGTAGAATCACCATCCCTGGAGATACTTACAAGATGTGCAGATGTGGCACTTAGGGACATGGTTTAGTGGTGGACTTGGCAGGGTTGGGTTAATGGTTGGACACAATGATGTTAGAGGTCTTTTCCAATCCAAACAATTCTATGATTCTCTTCTGCCCAGATGGCTTAACAACATTAAATAGCTGTTTACCTAGATATTTATTTATCAGAAAGTTGACACCTACTCTAGATTATTTAGCAAAGAACTACCAGCAGCTGCCAGAGGTAATGGTGCGTTTAGTGTTTACTTTGAAACCAGATGCCGTCATTGACCTTGAGGTGAAAGGCTCAGTAACCTCTTCCCAAGTCTTCTGAGCCCTTTTAGTTGCATAGTTAAGGTAAGAAGTATCTTACTGAGTTTCTTTACAGAAACTGTCCCAAAGATTTAATGGCTAATGCTTTCTCTGACTGTTTTTACTACTCTAACCTTCCTCCTCTTATGGGCCCAGGGAGCCTGCCCTTCTTAGTGCTATAAATAAGCATAAAATTCTCCTTTCTGCACGTACGTTCTGGCACTTATTTTTAGTTTGTGAATTCGTGTGTTGCTTAGCAGAGACATGATTCCATACCTGTTAAAACAACAGATTGAAGAGTTCCTTCTGATTTTCTTCCCTAAAAAGCATGTGTGGAATGCAGGTGATTCTAGCCCAGCCATGTACATCAAACCATCCCCAAAGTCATGTCCTCTGGTGAGGTCAGAGGTGCATAGGCCTTTTCGGCCTTTTAGGTCTTTGGTAATGATCTTGTGTAATATGGTACTGTTCATCTTTCTGCCAAAGATAGCTATTTATCTTATCTGTTTGGTGCCTGCTTTTATCCGTTTAATATTTGCCCCATGGGCATAACAGAGTAAGGACAATTTGGCAAATAATCTGCCACAAAATCAACCCTCTACTTTTGGATGAAATGCCTACATTGTGGGGGAACGGTTTGCCCACAGTATTCTTTGGGAATTGTCTAAACAGTGTCAGCCATGTGTTAGAAAGAAGCTTTTCTACCCCAAGGGCAATAACTTGGGCTAGAACGAAGGGCAGACCATGCTAGTTAATGGAAGTGTATGGTTTTGGCAACTGGGGTGCCTCCTGTCACTACGAGAGGGAGTGCATTTTCCTGCCTCTCTTTTGCTTTGCCTTTTAATTTATCTGTCTGTACAGTGGGTTTGGTACTTACACTTACCTGACCGTAAGGAGTGGTGTTTAAATCTAATGAATACGGGCTTTTTGAACTCCCTGGATGAAAGAAACTATGTAAGTGCAAATTATCCTCTTGTCTATCCTCTCTGAAGTCTAACCTACTTTGATGTGATTGTGATCTATGTCACTTGTAGTGTGTATTATAGGAGGGGTTCTCACAGCAATGAATGTAAGTAAAGCTTTGAATAACATGAAGTTACTCATGAATGCCTAAGTTCAAACACAGGATGGAAATTATTTTTTTAGGCATAGTTCCAGGCTTTGGTTAAAGTATCTTTAATTTTTAAATTACTTGCTCTCCATTTACAGCTTTCATATCATCCTTGACTCAGTAGAGGCCAGTCCGTCACGCTGGAATAGATCATCAGTACTTTGCTGACACCAATAGAACCTTTGTGATTTGTACGTCACTGGGCACCTAGGCCAGTGAGGGGTATTCAAAAAACACAGCCCCGGGCTGTATTCCATTGAGCTGGTCAGGAAAAGTGATGTGAACAAAAGCTGCCAAATATGAAAGCAGAAATTCTTAAATTTTATACTCTTGCACTTACGGGGTAACTATATAGATTAAATAAACTATCTCTCACCGCCATTCACTTTTGACCTTTGCACTAGGAATGCTTTGAGGAACTGTTAGCAGTTCCTTATAAATACATTAATATAAATATTATAAATCTAGATTTTTGAGAAATAATTCCTAGAATTTTTCTTCTGCAGCTGACCCAATTTGAGTCAGTCATGCAAGCGGGTAAGCAGGTTTGTTCACATATGGCTATCTCAAATTCCCTTGCTGCTGTTCTTGTCTGTTCAGTTAGCACTGGAACCCCACATTGCTATGGACTCCTCTCGGCAGGAATACTGCTGATTTCTGTTGAAGGCTTTCTACTAAGAGAAAACAAAACAAAAGCTTCCATTTTTCTAGTCCTACAGTCAAAAGTTAATGGGGAACAGAGTTTACTGCAGGGGAAAAGGAAGGAAAAAAGAGAGAAGAAAAGAGCAGGAAGCTAAAAAATTCAGAAAATTTACAGGATGCACAGAGGGAAGGATGGATATCAGAAAGATCTATCGGAAAGTTAGTTTTTCAGTTTCACGTCTCCTTGAAGTTCATTGGCTTGGAAGAGCTGAGGTCCCAGCTACTACCATAGATCTTTCACAGGCAATGTGAAGGATTTTTCTGGTTTTTAAAATCTCCAAAACCTTGATTCAAACCCCCCAAATTTCTTCATGAGTACATAGTATCCCTACAGATCATATGCTACATGCATCTTCCTACACGGTGACTGTTGCATGTGGGAATGTAGGAAGCAAGAGGAGGAGAACAGCAGCTGGAACCAGAAGACCAAACCCAATTCAGCAGCTGAGCTGGGTGCTCCTTCTCACTCCTGTTTTCCAAGCAGTAGTTGATTCACTAAAACCATTCTGCCCAATGCTCTGTCTTGTAATTATTTTTCAAAACAGGTTCTCAGAGAAATTCTTCCCTGGATGGAAATCACGGAAAGGCAAAATATTCCTACAGATTCATGTATTTGCTGTATTTGCTGCTTTTCATTTCCAACTAACCTCCTTCCACCTTCATTTGAAACAAGAGGGACTTGCATTTCATGCCTGTAAAGTCAACGGCAAAACCATAACTGGGTTTAGTGGAACAAATTCTTTCAACTGTAACAGAATACTGATGATACTTACTATTTTATTAAACTGTTGCATTTCTTCCACCTTATGAAGTATTCCCTCCTTACCTTTTTTGTTGCACTGAATGACTAATTCAATCTGTTTAATATATAATTAAACACATTCTGAAACACGTGAATTCTTTCCCTCGATATTCCTACATTTGAGACTGATTTTTTTCACCGCCAGAACATTTTTCTGCCATTGAATATTTTCTGCATTATCATTACATTTCACCTTAGTTTGTGCAAAAAGTACAGCACACCTGATTTTAAGAAAAATAAGACTCAGCCAATAGTAAGAACTCTTTTTTTCCCAGAGTAGTTCATGAGGGGATGAAGGATAATTTTCCAATTTTCTGAAATAAATAAATAAATAAATAAGTTCCTTTGCTTGGAAGTAGTCAAGAGTAAACGAGTCTGAAGCCCAGACAACACCCTTTCCACCTTCAGGATTTGTAATCAGAGGCTGGTTGGGTCACAAAAGGTAAAAGACACAAGTCTTTTCTGCAAGAAGAATAATTTAGTGAGTGTTTTTTTTCATATAATCCTCTATTCCTGGCCACTTTTAGGGACAGGATCCAGCTAGACTACCAGAGTATTTAGTCTAATTTGTATATTCTTGAGAGCCATCCCACCACAAGCAGTGATACAAAGAGCTTTGAATAGTGCCTGTTCTGCAAGCAACTGGGAGCATTTGGTGCTTCTGAAAATCAGACCACTCGTTCTGATACCCAGAGAGACCAAAGAAGGAGTTCAAGTCTGAACATGTAAGAACTTGACTGTGACTCATTGTTTCATCACCTTCTGCAATGCCACCACAGGGGTGCAGTTAAAGCCCAGTAGTGTGGGTTTTTGTTTTTTTTTTAAAAAGGTGACTACTTGATAGGCCTAAACCCCTTCTAGATAAAGTGATATCACTTGCTTCCTTAGACAGTGGGACTAGGCTTGTGTTGCTCTGCATAAGCACATTTTGCATCTCTGCTAGCTGGCTATTAATTGTGCTAATTGTTTTGTTTAATATTAGGGCAAAAAGGCACTCCTCCTGATAAGCCATTTAGGTTAAATGCATTCTCCTTCTGTTCAACTTGTCTGATACTGTAATGTTAAGCCAAGAACCTATCTAAGTAAAAAGATTAAACATATCTCTGAGGAATGCACAAGATCGTTACAGTTGAATCATGAGGTTAAAGTGTTGCACTGAGGTTGCAAAATATCAGATAAAGAAGAGATGGAAAGGATAAATCCTGACTCATTTAGCAAAGTTGCCCTATTCCACCGGCTAATGAAATTGGTATGTAAAGTGCATTGAAAAAGGGCTCTGCATGTTAGATGTTTCAGTACAAGTTACATTGCATTCTGCTATGGAAAGTGATGGCTTATTGTAATCATTCTTTAGGCTTGTTTTTCACTTGGGATCAGAGGAATGTAATTCAAACATAGAGAGAGTTGCCAATAATTCATTCCCAAAGAGCCCTATGAAGATATGCGGCCAATACTGCGGCCTCTTTCAGGAAAAATAATGGTCAGACATTTTGCATGAAATTATCATTTCATTAATGTACCGATCGTTCCAAATGCTTTCAGACTTAAGTATGAATTAAACAGTATCATATTTATCTTAGAGCTGTAGATACAAGCCTCATCACCTGCCATACCATTACTTTTTATTTGCCCCTGGAAACAGACCCGTGCTTATAATATTTGAGCATTAGGAGGCCAGTGAAGAAAAGCACTACATCACTAAGCAAGTCTACGGTGGGCGAGCATTAACCCCCTTCACCGGTGAGTATTTCAAAAGCAAGCAGACCAATTTTAAAATAATTAAGAAAACATTGTAAGGTGAGATTACATCAAAGAGTAATTATAATGCACTGTTACTGGATAATATTAGGGAAACAGGGATATTTTCCAGCCTTTCCCAGCAAGTTTGCATGCATAAGGTAAATGTAATATCCCTTTAAGGCAATGCATTCTACACGTGAGGAATATAGCTTGACATTACCTTAAAATTTAGGATGGTATTTTTTTAGTCAGTCAGAAATGAGGGTTCTCTGCCACATTTTGCATTATACAAGTCATATATGACAATACTTATGTCTTAAACTGCCAGAGACAGCCAAAGATAGGGTTTTAAACAGATGTCAAGCTGAAGGTGTATTGAAAAATGATCGCCAAAATAATATAATTTAGACTTTAAGTATGTGCCTTAAGCGCTATCCAAATGAAATCCCCATGACCTCATGGCTGTGACCTTTGAATCTCTTAGAAGGGGGTGAAGATTTCAGTGAACTTTCAAATGCTATGTTAGAATTGTCTGTAAGCCCATATGAAAAATGTATTTTGTATGAAGGCTGAGCTTCTGATCTCATCATGCAGCTCTGCTGAATCAGTGGTTTCCAAGCATATCTGCCATAAGAGGTTCTAACCACAGCCAAGGGGGGCAGGAGCCTAAAGTCTACAACCAATTCTGTCACAGGTTAGTCTTTACAGTGCTAAACACTGAAAATCAAGTAGTTCCCCAGACAGGAAGACTAATGAACCTCATTTCCTGTAAATTTACGGCTCATGGCTAATTGGGTTTGGCTATGGGAAAGATGAAAGAGCCACCTGAGGTTTTCCTTGCCACTGCAGCTTCCCTACAGGCTTTTTCCTGAGTGAATGGATTTTTGGATGCCTAGTAAGGATTGAACACTTTCTGCTTCCTCTTTCTCACTTGTCAAAGGCATGTTTTTTCCTGTG
Organism: Falcunculus frontatus; assembly: GCA_013398115.1. Classification (NCBI taxonomy): domain Eukaryota; kingdom Metazoa; phylum Chordata; class Aves; order Passeriformes; genus Falcunculus; species Falcunculus frontatus. The sequence continues at coordinate 51,162 of VZRV01009523.1, read as the reverse complement.
CTTACACACCTACTTTCATAGAACTAATTGTTGGAATTATGTTCCTATATTCTCCCCACATCAAATTTGATTAGAATTGGACTGTAGGTCAGAATATCCTAAATCACAGTTGATCCAAGAACAGAAATCTTGCTTCTATAAAAAAGATAATCAGCTTTTGGAGGGCAATCCAAGTCTACAGAGTAAACACATTGTCTCACCCAGAACCGAGGAGTCTCAAACTCAGAAAAAATGCAAGTGAAAGTCAGGCAAGTAGCACTAGAATCATAATGTCTAAGAATCAGGACACAAATTTGCAGCATGCAGCAGAACTGAAGAGCTTGGAGTAGAGATTTCTACCTGAAAATTTGACAGTTTCTCAACATCCATAATCAGCAGTCTCCACTTGGGCTCGGGTTCTGTCTTATTGTTCTGTTTCTTTCCTAGGGAATATTTTCATTAAATAGAAATCATCATTATTTCCTGGAAACTAGAAGAGTGGCAAGAGGCCATTGCCTTCACCTCATACCAGTCAGGAACTATGAGACTGCTGTTGCTGTGGCTTTTCAGAGAGGGTACACAGAAGGCAACGAGGGGAAAGATTTCCCTTTCTCTTCTCCTTCTCTAGCTCTCCAAAACTTACACTTCTCAAACTGACTCCTGAGCCACCTCCTCCTCTCTGCTCCCTCCCTCAGCGAATTAATTACTTTTCCCATGTCTTAGGCTCCTCTTCTGCTCAATAAAGTCAGTGATAGCCTAACCCAAACAACACCTGCGGCTATCCTGATGGGTACTAGAAATCTGCAGGGCTGTGTTACGAGCTGTATTTTTTAAGTGGGAAAATTGAGATGGAGAGAATTTAAGTGACTTGGTCTGACAGAAAACAGTTCAATGACTTCACATGAGCCTTGCTGCTGCGGTGATCGAGCCCACTCGCAGAGAGCATGGCATCCAGTGGGTGAATTTCCCCACCCAGGACAGTGGTCCTGAGGGCGGTGCTGCAGGCAGCACAGCTGTCTGAGGGCTCAGCCCCCCGGATGTCACTCTCCCGGACATCTCCTCCCCGGTTCCAGAACCCTCCAAGTTTATGTATTCCCCATTGGTTAGTTTAGCTATGTTTATGTATAAGTTCTGTTTAATAAGCAATTACTTTCTAGAAGGTTCTTGCCAGCTGTTATCCCCATTAGTCTGTTCAAATATGTTCCTCCCTCTGTTCCCCTCATTGGTCACCTGTCACCCCTCATCATTCCCTTATTGATCTGTTCCCTGAGCCCACCCCTGAACCACCCCCCTGTAAAAGTATTGTGTAAATCCATCACATCACCACTCTGGGTGTGACTTTGGGTTGATTAAATCTGACACCGTTGCCTCAGGTGGTCCTCTCTCGTCCTTTGTCTCCTCCTCTCGCATTGTGACACCTTAGACTGCAGCCTGCTCCTTAGAGAGCCAGAAGGCAGAACCACTGCTGCTTGCTTAGGTGATTCCCCTGGACGGAACACTGTGCAAGTGTCGCCTGCCAGGCCTCCAGGTGGCCGAGCAGACAGCGCGACACCTTACATGACAGCACACACCAAAATATAAGGGTTTGTGCAACTCAGTTATAGAAAGACAACATCTACTTCTGTTGGCAGAGCTGTCACTAGCTTAAGACATTTCTCTGACCCAACCTCCCTATTCAAAGTCCTTTAGCAACCTCTATTCACTGTGATCTGGAAAGTCCAGCACAACTTACAGCTAGCTGGCAGAATGCTTTGTGGGGGAGTCTTAAGCTTTGAGATTGCTGAAAAATCTTCTAAGGGTTTTCATATCTGTTGATGGATGAGGAAAAGGCAGCAGAAAGAGAGAAAAGAGATAGGAAGAACATGAGATCCTTCAAAAAGAAACTTTGACTGGAGATTTCAGAAAGAAAAGAAAAGAAGAAAGAAAAGTTGTTTCTGGAGGGTTTTTTTCCCCAGAAAATTAGAGGTGAATCAAACAAGTACTTTCAGCCGTTTTTATGGGTGAGAACTCCCAACCAAAAATATCCATGAAAAGGAACAAATGAATAAATGCAAGCAAAAAATTCTCAAGCCAGCAAAACTCATGAAACATCAGTTTAATATGCTCCACATGTGAGATATTTATATGCATTTAAAACCAGACGAAATTTCACAGTGGTTGTCTTATGCAACCACAAGGTTGCATTAACAAGTCTGAAGGTGACAAAAGCATGAATGAATGTGGTAAGCTCTTTATGCATGAAAGAAACAAGGCCAAAAAACACCTAAGAAAAAAACCAACTTCAGTTTATGTTGCTTTTCAAGCACCCAAGGCTGTGGACTACCTGAATGTGTATTTTTTTGCAGTGCTGGGTTTGCATTAAATTCTGAAAATGAAACAGAGATTTGCCTCTTTGGATGCCATAGCCATAATTCAAGAGGTAGAGAAAGAATATTTAAACAGAGAAAATGAAAATAGTATTTTATTAGCAGTATAGCTACAAGGCAACATGGGAAACAAAGCAATTAAAGTGGGAACTATGGATAGTTTGGTAGAAAGTAGAACACATCTAGTATGATAAAAGTCACAGCAACTTAATGTGGGCCCATCTAGTTGTTTAACGACTTAAATGTGTCTGTGTATAAACATACACAAACTGGAGAGACACAAGTATACACAGACATGCTGATTTAGAGAGGAACGTGCTTCTTTGGTTTTGCTGTTATTGTTGTCATTGGGCCTCTAGAGAGAATCCTGTCCAAGATGCTTTCCTGTGTCTGCTCTTCACAGTGATATGAAACAGAGCTGATCTTAGCCTAAGCCGAAGTGTATGTGATAATGTTTTTCATGGCAATTAGTTAGTAAGTGTTTGGCAAACAGATCTACAGTATCCATGTATTCCCAATGCCAGCCTATTCCCAATGCCAGCCTCCTCTCCACTGCAGTCAGCCAGACCACCTAACACATTCATGACACTTACTGAGATCTCACATACATGCATTCAGGCCTCACCTTCCAGTATTCTATTTCCTGCAATGGATAGAAATCTGATTCTAAGCCTAAATCATGATTCACAGCCAAATGATGCCACCATGTCCTCTATCTGCATTGTCTTTTTCCTTTGGTGGCTTGCACTTTGCTTCATAGTAATAAAGAGCAACTGGATCCTTCTTAGACTCTGTTCTGTTAGCCTTTTCATCCTTGTAAGACAACTCTTCAGTCTTTCAGTGATCTAAACACTTTTCTTTTTGTGTTCTATGTGCCCAGCTTCTGTTCATCTTCTTGAATAAGAAACTTACTCCATAAGAGGCATCGCTCTGTCAGTGCCTTGTGCCTTGAACAATGGCTCTAAAACGTTCCTTGCCTTCCCTGCAAACATCCTCCCAACACACCTCTGCAACACAGCTGCCTTCCTTGTGTTTGAAAAGCACTAGTTATCATCTTCACCTGTGAATTTATAACTGCATGCACATTTTCCCTAAATTCCAGGTGCCAATGCCGGGATGGCAACAAGTACATATATACAACCCAAACACCTGTAATATCACTTACTACAAAATGTTATCTCAGACCGTGATGCTCTGATACAGTTACATTAATCTGTGCTATCTAGACCTATGATATGACGTATTCAACCCATAATACCCATGTGTTATTAAAGGGAGTACTGTTAGGCTGCTTTGGATACCAAATTGGTCTCCAATTAGCATTTTCTCTTCTATTTTTTTCACATCAGGGACCAGCAGGAAACCAATGAATGGCAACTAAGCAATGAGAGGAATAAAAGCTCTTGAAAGCAAAAATCATCAAGTCAATAATTATGCTGTTCCTATTACCTAGAGAAAACATAAGTGTTGTATAAATGAGCCTTATGCCTTTGTGTGCCAGTCCATAAATATGTAGTTATGAAGACAGAAATCAATATGAAGTAATTCACTGCAACAGATATAATTAGAGAACAATTCCTGAAATATTCCTCCCTCCCTCCTTGACAAAAATCTTCTCTTCTTCCTTACGTACATGATTCTTGTCACACCAAAGAATTTTCAGTGGAACAAATACAAATCCTTAGAATTACAGCAATGAAATATGCGAAAGAAAGGAGAAAGAAGGGTTCCTTTGCAATGTTGATCATACTAATTGCTTTTGTAGCTAAAAGCTTGGTTGGGAATAATTCAAGGTATAATTATCAAGTTAGAAATTGATGAGCATTCTGTAGGAGCTTGGAAAAAGAAGGAGGTAGAAATCAAAGGATTCTCAAGACATAACCTAATACATAAGAATATTGTAAATTTAAATATGAAAATGGATCAGCTTCCCTTTCATTAAAATTGGGGAAATGTCTCCTGAATATATCTTTAAAAATAAAACAAACCATCACCAGCAGAACACTACCATTCAATAAAGAACACTGGATGTTAAGGGGAAAAATAATACCTAATATGTGCTAAAGGTCTAAGACACACATATACCTTGCTCTAAAGTCCACGGAAGCTGTTATGGGGATGCTCTGTATCAGCCTGGAAAGACTTTGGATTAGTTCTAATTTGTACTGAAGCAAAGGCAGACTCACAGAAAATATCAAGAGTTCAAGTGTCTGTATCTTCCCAATAATGTTAGCTAAGAAGGGGATTCAAATGCTAGAGATGGAGGAAATTCCATCCTGCAGTCATCCTTTTTCAAAAGGCACTGAAGACCTTTACCCCTTTTTCTGGCAACACTGAAAATATGTTATATTTTCAATCCACAACAAAATGATCAGCATCCCCACTGGCCTGAGGCATGATTGAAGTTCTGGGGAAGTACTTGTTCTTTCTTCCCCTGCTACAGTTCATCAGATGGGTAATTCTCACTACCACAAGTCAGAGCCACAGGACGTCCTCTCAACACAGGTAGGAAGGATGAAAGCTTCACAACATGTAGGAAGGTTAGCGGCCTCCGCATTTATTTTGGGCAGTTCAGTGGATTGCCACTGAGCCCCTGTTACCTAAAAATTGCCCACCAGCTTTCAGGTTTTATGTTGCTTTTTCCCCCCATTCCTCCATTTTAAATAAATAGTCTCTATAGCAACTGTTTTGCATCCTGCTGCATCTGAAGGACAGGGACAAAAGGGATGCAGTTTATTTCAAAGGATGTTTTAATTTCCAGAAGTCTTTTCTTAAATGGCATATGTGCAATATATGTATATACTTTTATATACTAAAATTTCTGGAATTCACACAGATTCCTGTGACCTCCCACAAAATGCCTTATCTGAGATTCCTGACAGCAAGGATTCCTGGCCCAGCAAGCACGGTGCACTGTGCTCCCATCCTCTGTAAAGTTGAACCCCAGAGTTTGGTTTCAAAATAATCTGAGTGGATAGTCACATTTACCCTTCAAACTACACTCTACCCAGGAGCATGCTGGAAACATGCATGAGCTTTTAGGCCAAGATGTGTCAGAGGTAAATCATTATTTCTTTTCCATGTGGTGGCATTGCACTGAAGTGTTTATCATTCATTGCTTACAATGAGAAACAAAGATAATGAACAATGACTTTGAAATTAATATGCAGTAACAATAAATCAGTTATTTAAAGTAACTGATTCAAAATTATTTTGTTTCTAGTTTATAGTGAAAAAATACTCAGACTCAAAATTTCTCCTTTACAAAAGCCCTCTTCCCCAAAAACTGCCATTTTGCTTTCACCTTGGCAATGTTTACTTTTTAGCTGTAGATCTGGAAAATTAACCAGTACATGCTTTTGCCTTTTAGGCTAATTTAAATGAAATCAATACTAGATTGTATTATGCCTCCTTAAAATACTATTGTAAGAGACAGCCTGGGGAACCACTCCCCAGCTGCTTTAGAACAATGCACAATTCTGTTTAACTTCCCAAGCAGCGAAGAATGCTGGTTTATCATAACTGCTTGGAAGGTTGCCATGCCACAACCTCACTCTTTTCTTTAATATTGTAATTTCTTACTTCTTAAACTCAAAGGATGGATGCCCAGTGGATTAGGGAGAATATTTTATGTGATTCTGACACCTTTGAGAAAATCAAGCTATGCTGTTTGCTTATCACTCATCGAACACGGAAACACTCAGGCAATACATACACACTCTAATAATTGTGCAGTGCCTTTGGATGCAAGCACCTGTGATATATAGCTGTATAATGGGTGCTGAGAAGGTTCTTTGAGCAGAGAAAGTATGGTGTGTGCAGTTAAAACACAATGTGTTTTGGGTCTGCAAGAGTATATGCTCTCCAAAAACACACATACCATTTTGTACAGTTTAACATTCATAATCACATACTTTAGAAGCAGTTCCACTTACAAATTACATGCAGAGTTTATCTGTAGAGGTAACTGAAAAAGAGCATAAATTTCAGGATGAATAGGCACTGGTCAATTTTTACAATAAGGCAGATTTCTGGTGCCTGAAATGTTTATTTGAATATCAAAGATAAGAGAAAAGAAGAGCAGTTGCTTTAGATTAAACTAGTGATACACTACCTTGTAATCTTAATTTCCTGAAAATACAGGCTATGTATTTCATGAAAATACAGGCTATGCAACTTTTCTTTCATTCTGTTAAGCAACACCGCAAGTATTTGGTTCCCGATGGAGAAAAACACAGTAATTTCTTTGGAGATACAGTATTGTGGGGAACATCTCAGCAACGTCAAGACTGATTTCCACAGCCAGACAGAAAAGTAATGCCACAGAGGCTGGCCAGCATCACAGTTGACCACAGGCTACAATCCTGGAATAAAAGGTGGTTTTATTTCACCACAAGCAGAAGGGACTAAGTTGACTAGGAACCCGTGGGAGTGGGGAAATGTGCTTAACACAGCTCCTTGCCTGACCAGGAACCTGTGGGCACTCAGACCCTCTCAGGACTAGGTCTACTGTATTTTCAAGAACACTAGCAATGGAAATTCCTGGTTATTTTCAATAAGCTTTTTGATATTCTGTCTTCTAGATGACAGAGATCTTAATGCTGAGAAAAACAATATTGAAATGGATGAAAAGATTTCTGCTTTCAGTGGAATGGAACATCTTCATTTAAAGAATTAATTTTTTTTTTTTACAGGGGCCTGATTCACTCCAGTATTTGAATACCAGAAGGGTTCGGACTTCCGGGGGTTTGTTTCTTGTTTTTTAGCTTTTCAAGAATATCAGTGATGACACAGTATAATACTGCAGATTTTGAGAAAAAACCCCAAATGGATTAGGTTCTTTCTCTTTTCTTTTTTCTCTTAGATATTCATTTATCTCTGTGAGTAACTAAGTCTACAGGAGAAGCCAGCTCAGGCATTTCTATCGATTTCAACTAAAAGAACGAAAAATAAAAGAAAGAAAAAGGAAAAAAAGAACCCAAAGATGATGAGCACCATTGTTGCTGATGAAAAATCTTTTACCTTTAACAAAGGGCACAAAATCCTGTGATCTCCACTAGTCTTTACTCGGTCAAAATTCCTATTAAAGCCAATAGGAATTTTGCTTAATGACAGAGAGAAAGCTTTTTCCCCAGAACTACAGTATTTTACAGAAATGTTTCAAAATCTGCAGTTGTAATAGGGTCATCTAGAAATGCTTCTGGAAGAGTTACACAGTTTTCCATAATAGCATTGCAGCCAATATTTGTACAAAAGTAGACACGAATCAAGCTAAAATTACCCTCAAGTTGACTTTAAAATTCTGAAATCAATATTTAGTTTAGGAATTAATTAAGCTAAATTACTTAAATTAATTAATTAAACTTAATGGATTTAGCTTAAACTTTAGAAGAACCATAAGAAGGGGATCTTTGGCAGGCGGGGCTTGTCTTGCCTTCTGTGTTTTTAGATTACTACATGACTTGTCATGCCTGAATCTCTCCAAGCTGCCTATACTGTAACTAGGAAATACTTAAGAGTCACAGAAAGGATTCAAGGACAAGTGTTTTGGTTTTTCTCCTCTCTGTGACTCTTTACATGACCTCCAGTAAACTCCTTAATGTCAGCCTGTGTATTTGTTTAAATAGGAAAAGTTACACCACAAAAAATAATCCGACCTCACAAAAGGTCCTTCAAAATTTAACTATTATTTAAACATGCCCAGTGATTCTTAGGTGACAGAGTCTAAGTACAGTGTGACTGTTACACCTTGGATTGGTGCACTACCATGAAAATAAAACTCCCTATACTGTACACCTGATAAATTAGTCTGAGGAGAAGGGACACCTGTAGCTCTGATGCCCATCAGTCTCTGTAGCTGGGCTACAAAGGCCTTTGTATGTTTGTGCTCGCATTCCAACACCAAGCTGTAGACTGTTACTCTAACCAGTCCCAAGCATTTCCATTTTACTGAGCAGGTTCCAGCAATCAGATGGATTAATGACATGTTGCTTCATAACAAGAAGTCAAGTGCTCCTCCTTATGAAAAGATAAAGTAAAATAAACCACTCCACTAACAAGATTCATTAAGAAGGAAAGCAGCTTGATTCAACCGAGATGCAGCGTAGCGCACCTGCTGCACAGCCTGCCTACAGCTCCAGCTGTGGGAGGGGAGGAGGGGGAAAGTGCTGGATGTTATCCAGCACTGCCTGCCCCCACAAAGTGTGCTGTCCTTTGGAGAACATCCTAGGATGCACAACAAATCCCTGCAAAAGACTGTATGCTAACTTTTGTTTCCTAAATCACAAAATGTCGTGCTGTCAAGGAAACACAAAGTTAACTAATGCATTTTTCAGGCCTTCTGATGTTGCTGTTTCTCACTTCCTCTCTCATTCCCCAATACAAGCTGCCAGAAAGAGCAAAAGCACAAACTGCATAAACACCAAGCTGATGATCTGAGCCCAATAAGTGATTAGAATCCTCAGGTCAAATTGGTGAACCCTGGGGATGCTCACCTCTTAGCTCAAACTTTCAGCAGCTCATAGATTCAGCCTACAAAACACCATCAGCTGCAAGCCTCTTTTAGCCTCTCCCGTGGCATCATACTTTAGTATCTGTAGTGCATTACCACTACATCTTTACGCCTGTCAACCCCACCCATATCTTTGTCATGGCTGTCACTAGTGACATAAAAAATATGGGAAATGGCTTCAAAAAACTGGTAGACACAAACAAGTAGCAAGGTTTGGTTTTTGCTTTTTTTTTTTTTTTGGTAAAGAAACACATGCAAATTCACTGCAGGGCTTACTATTTATGTTTCCCTTCTGTTTGTCTTGTAATGTGGCTATTTGCACTGTTTCTGTCATAGGTTGCAATAGAAGCAACTGAATGTCATGCTCCTGCTGAAGCTGCAGAAACTTTGATTTCTCTGAGCCTGGGTTTACGTCTTCTCTTTGTACTCTCTTATCCTACTGATTTCAGTTCTGAGCTGATGCGTCTCTAGATGTCAGGGCGTGCTTTGTAGTGCCAAAGTTGTGAACAAAGTACTCAATGGCAGGTAACTAATGTGCATCCAACACCACAAGTATCAGTTACTTTTCCATACTCTGTTTCTCATAACAGATTGCTCTAATGGTTCTTAGTAAGCATCAGGGCTGGGGTTGAAGAATATGAGTGTTTAATTATGAAAATGACAAATCAAGAAGTCCTAAAATAAAAAGGCTGGAAAGGGATCTTTCTAAGCCTGTCTGGCTGCTACAGCTAACACTAGCTACTCTGCCTCAGAGCACTTCAGGGTATAACAGATTTTTTTCAATGTGAGGTGCTTGAAGACTTCCTATAGGGTGCAGTCATCGCTCTTTCATGTGTTAGGGACAGAATATGGGCTTCTTAATCACAAATTCAGTAATCTAAGTAGCAGTCTAAAATCATGTATTGAGTAAGAGAAAAAATTTTATGAATAGCCTATGTATTAAGATATGAAGATGTTTTTGTGGGGAAAGATAAAGAAATGATGATTTCCCTCCCCACCAAATCTGCAAGGCCAGTGCAGGCTATCCTGCCTGACACAGGCAGGCATGGCACTAGTGGGTCTTGAGCTGGATGCTGCACTGAGCAGCCACATCTTCAGACATTTGTGAGGAGGAAAGGAATTTGGCATGTATGAAGGGAGAAACCGTTCCAGCCAGGAGGAGCAGCGTGCAAAGCTGGATGAGGAGACAAAGAATGCAGTCAGATAGGAAGGGAAGGCACGCTAGTGTGCTAGGGAAGGGTCTAAAAGAAGTGGGGAACAGAGGACAGAGCCAGATGTAGCTGCAGCGCACTCTATGTGAGCAGCCCACGGCAATGTGTGACTGAACAAATTTCAGAGGAACGACTGAGGAAAGGATCCACCGCGCAAGCAACCCGCACGCTGCCAGAACCAGGGACCTGGGCTACTTCACTCAAAGTAGTACTTCTGCTTCAGCCCACACATCTGCGTGCTATTGATGAAGATTTCTATTCTTTATTAAGTCATAGCAGGCCTCAGCCTTAATAATACCCGGCCTGAACTCGTGCCCTTTTAAGCCGAGCTGTCAGGAGGGGGCTGCAGTAACGCGAACCAGAGCCGACATGGAAGCGGCAGGGTACAATGGCCCCATTATCCAGCGCGCTTGCACTTGTCCGACACCGGGGGAAAATCCCCTGAACGATGTCAAGACCTTTTAAATGTCAAGCCTTCCCAGCTCTGGGTACTTGTGCCTTAAAGCTCCTAAAAGAGCAGCAGAATCTGGACTGCAAAGAGTGAATGCAGGCTGTTTACAGAGGAAAGCAAGCAGGGGCAAACAAAAAGAAGGAAAATGTGCCTGAGAAAAAAGATTTTTGCATCAGTCTGTGAGATTTCACCTGGTAATTAACTCAGGAATCATGAAATTGTTGAAAACAGTTGATCTGAGGCTGCCCTGGGAGAGGGAGAGCAGATTGAAAGCAGTGGTGTTGAGGAGTATGTATTAACAAGTCTCTTTTAAATTGAAGGGCAAATAGCCAATGAAATCTGACTTGTGAATTTAATAAGGTTTTGTCAGCATATGGTATCACTCAGGGGACATGAAAAAGACATTTTTGTTACATATGTACCCGTGACTGGCAAGGAAGCTGCAATGAGAAGACTGAAGCAAAAATAGATGTTTCTTGTAAATATATTTGAGCACGGGAAATGGAGCAACAAAGAATCTGTTCAAACATCCATTAGTGGCATAACTAATTCTTGAGAATTTTGAGCTGCATGACTTGCAGTGTGAATGCTCTGAACTCCCTGTAGAAGAAGTAGGAATACGCAAACAAGCAAGCAAGCAAATAAATGAATAGGGCCCTTTTTTAATATAAGTCACTTGTGTGAAATATTATTAATTGCAAGTCAAGACTCTGGAAAAATAATCGCCCACAATAAAAGGATTTACTATGTATGGACTCATCCGATGTCCATGCTCCAAAACTTCCTCAGATTTCACAGGGTGCCCACCCCCAAGATGTTGCATTTTTTTTGTTCTTCAATCAGAGATCACTATTTTAAAAATTTAACTGAGAGTCACAGAAAAGTCATGAACTGCAAACAGAGAAGAAAGAGAGAAAAGATGTCCCGTGTGAACACGGAAATAGTCCTAGAATTCACATTCTACCCTTGGAAAGATTTCAATGGGCTTTGGCTCAAGCCTGTGAACGTGGAGATGGTATTAAGAAGAACAGAAATTTTCAACAAATGAGTTCTTTTGCACTAATTTCCTGGGAGAATGTTATACTTCCAGAGTGCTAGAAGGTCCTTGTGCTAGGTAATTCCCTTTTGGTAAGAGAAGAAAATTCCTCAAAGACGAGGAATCTTTTATTTACTACCCACTGTGGACACTTGCACTCGTTTGGCAGAGTACAGGACTGTTTTGTTTGCAGCACACTGGCCAGGTGAGCTAGATATTGGCAAAAGTAGTGCAATGATCAGGCATTATTCGAATTCTTCCAATAGAAATTATATTTCTGGATTAACAGTCCAAAAATGTCACATGTAAAACCGTGACACCTACAGGTAAAATGATACACTATTTTGTGCGGTCAAATATGTCTTTGCTCCTTCTATCTGTTGTGAACTCACACGGAAACAGATAGGATTCAGATTTCCCCGGCTCTGTTGAATGAGGATACCTACATCACGTGAGAGAAAAATTATGGAAATATTAAGTTGAACACGGTAAAATTCCTTCATGGTCTGATACTTTTCAATCTTGAATAAAAGATGGAAAGGTAAAGGGAAGGAAAGCTAGAAGCTGTGGTTCTTCCATGCCTGAAGCAAGCTCTGCTGGTCCGATGGCTATTTGCCTTCCAAAAGCAGCCAAGATGTTTGACCAAAAATTCAGCCCACATAAAATTACAGCACCAAAAGGGAAGCCTCATGAATTACTGTTCAGAGAATTTATCTATTATAATCATTTTTTAAAGTACTCAGATCATTCTTAAAGACTAAGAAAAGGAAAGAAAGGGAAAAAAAGAAAAAAGAAAACAGAAAATAAAGACAAGCTTTCCTTTGGCAGAGTATCTTTAAGTGGTCTCCCACCCAACAGAGACTATTCAAGAATTCTCTTTAGCTTTTTTAGAGGTTTCAAGTAATTCTTACAAGTTCATTTGTACTGCCTTATTTATATTTTATTATTTTCTCTTTAATAAAATTTGGAAGAAATTTCAGAGTATTATGTGACTACTGGTAGCCTTTGCCTTATCGTCCCTTCTCTTTGTTCTTACATTTGACCTCTTCCTTTAGCAAAGGTGCTACATTTGATGATCAAATATATGAATAGGATGACTACCCATTATTTTACAGCTTTGCAGGCTGGCATTCACTTAAAAAACTACAGGGTGAAAGACAGAAAGGTAATCTTTTCTATGCAGAGCTCCCAGCAAATAAACATTAATCTAGTTTGAAGATCTCATTATCTAAGTCAAGATCTACTTTTAGTTCTAGGCACATATGTACGAAATGTTCTCAGCAACGTCATATGATTCTTGTTGATGTCCACTAAGAGGCCATGAGTCTCCTAAAAATGTATTCGTCACTAATATTCAGTGCGATTCATCACCTGTCTGCTGCATTGCCTGCACGCTGTGCCTTGTACAGAGCCAAGCTTTGAATTTCCAATTGCTTTTACTAAACACAGGTCAAAATATTAATTTCAGTTTCTTGACTGGCCAAGTGTAGAGATTCTTTTACAAGCCTGTAAAAGAATCAGTTTGAGCAAAACCAAATTACTGAGTGAGAAAAATCAAACAAAACCATCCAATGATCACTTTGCAATACCGACTTGATAGTCACTGTTGAGAAGAATATTCCTGCTTTGGAAGATACTCCGCCACACACACGAAGAGGCACCAATACAGTAAAAAAGAATTTGCTTAAAAATCGCGGTAAACACTAACAGAATGTCGGGTTTGCGTATAATGACCCAGCTGTCACTACTGCCATGGCTGCAAATTCTGCCTGCCTGCTGGGCTGCAGAATGATGTTGTTTCGGTGGGACATCAAGAGCCTGATATTGCTGCTAATCAGCGTAGCTGGGAGCAGGATGGATACAGCAGAGCTTGGCTTCCCCCCCAGCTGGGCTCCCACTGCTCCCACAGCAGAGCTGGAAACATGGCAGGAGGAGGAGAGGCATCTTTCTTTGGAAAGACATGTGGATTTTAAGGGTTTAGGGTCTGCTCAAACCCCGCCAGAGAGCCCTTCCTGTACACTGGGGTTCCATATCCAAAAAAGCTATGGGAGCAGCTGGAGCAGCTGTTGGAGGGGGAAGCTGAGTGCCCAGGGCCTCACACTCCATTGCATCACTCCTCACAGGGTTCAGTCTTCAAGAGTATCAGTAGCTGGTGTGTATTTTTACAGGTGTGCAACTGCAGTTCCTGTGCAACACATGCTGTAGTGTGAAATTCATCTGTGGCCAAGAGTCGCAGGACAAACGACTGCAACTTCTTCATCCTCTCTTTTCTCATCTTTCCTCATAGCATTTTGCTTTCACTGAAACTGCAGGCTTTTGCCAGGGTGTGGCAGAAGCTATTTTGCTAAACCAGCAACCTTAAGTTTCAAACAAGTCTTAAAATAACTCTAAAACATTTATAAACGTAAAGAGAATGGGGAAAGGGGAAGCCTGAGGAGAGTGAACAAAAATGCCTGGTTTGATAGCCATGATGAAAACACCCCATAAATAATTGCAACACAGGCAGCTGTCCCCCCAGGACAGTCACATACTTATTGTTCTAAATAAAATAAAGGGTACATATTTTGCATTCTTCTAAAGAATGTGCTTCTGCAACACTTATAACACTGGACCAGAGCTACCCTTAGTATTGGGGGGCCAGATCTCCACTGCTTTTGACCCTTCCTGGCTAAAAAAATAAACGAAGTAAAAATCTTCTTAAAAAGTAACTTTAAATTGTGCATGTTGAATACCTGCTGACAGGAAATTTTAAATTCCCACCGGCACGTATGTGAGCCCTAAGTGCTCGCTTGTCCATCCAATTAGTGGGAGGAGAAAAAAACTGAAAGAAATTGTGTTACTTCAAGTTCTTCAATCGAACTTAACAACCCAGTTCACTACTACAATATTTGTAATCAGTCTATACAGTGAAAAGAATAAGTATTTTTTATTGAACACTTCTGAATAATGAATAAATTCAGGAAAATTGTAATCTGTTTTGCTGAGAAGAAAAGCAGGCTAAATTAATTGAATAAATTATTCATTGTAAAGTATGGGCCCAAGTCTACTACTGTGTCTTCGTATATATACATTAATTTTCTGGCATCTCTGCTGAGCTTGCTAACAAGGATACCAATTAGTAAAAATGGCACTGGTGATTTTATTTTAGCTTTACGTGTCTCTGCATTTCCTGGTTTTGTCTGGTACCAAAAGCAGATCTTACTATAAGGACACAGATTTTTCCATCTCAAACAAAATAGGAAAATACTCCCGTCTAAAAAAAAATAATAGCAAATGGACAACTTGTCTGAGCTTTAAAGTGTGATCCTTCAGTAAGAAGTCTGAATCCATTTCAGCGAGTGCCCAGATGGTATAAGTATTGGGAATAAGCCTTCCAGTGTTCACTGTTGTTTCTTATCTCTAGTTAGGAAACAGAAAATAGGTAACTGACCCCAGCAACAGAGAGACCTTGAACTTAAGGTCTGTAAAATAAACAGACCTTAAGGTATGTAAAATAAATCCTGTTTTATAGCAAATACTTATGCTTGTGTAGTGATTTGGAAAAATACATGCTACACATCTGACTTGGGTAAAACAAGGCAAAGTCACTCAAACAAAAATCCATCTGGGGCTTCACAAGAGACTCACTGGTGTGAGGACTTGAGCTACCTCAGGGACAGAAAGTACAATACAAAGGATTCAGCCAAACCCATAGGGGGCTTTTTAATTAAATTCAAGTAGCTCCGAAGTTCGAGGCAACATTGAACTACAGAACTCTAGGGTGGAATAATTTGATCTGATTTTATATGCCTACAATAAAGGTGTCCATCAGAGACAGCTCACTGTGGCTGCTTTTATAGCACAGCTTTTAGTGTAGTTCCTCCTAATTCCGGTGTCTGCATAGGTTGAGGTGAACTCCTTGGCTAGCCCCTTTGTCTCCATGCATTGCACAGTGAAGCAGGGTGGTCACTAGCTCAGGTGAAGTCAGCCACAATGTAGATGTCTGGCTGACCACAGCCACTTGTGCCCCAGGATGAAATTGGAGATGGATGAGGAGCTGTTGTGTAACACCTGTGAACAGATGCTGACCAACACCATGAACTGGCCATTCTTGGACAACGATGTCCCTGGTATTCAGGAAAACAATGAAGAAATGTACAAGATAGCTCAGAACCTACTGCCTTCCTCTAACCCCAAAATTTATTAAAAACAACCAAACTGAGATGTTTTCTTACACTAGGACTATGGACAGATTTCTTGCCATGTGATGCAAGTCTCTGAGATAACCAAAGTCAACACAAACTGGAAGCATTGAACATTGTAGATACTACTTAGTCACATAATGACTCCATCTAAAAATTACAGATGACCCAGGCAGTGTATGGATCGTAAATATATCTCTGCCGTTGCTATTTTTCACAAACTCTCATTTCATGACTGTATATCCCTCTGCAGTCAGCTGGAATAGTATCTCTGGACAACTCAGAATTTCTGAAGAACAATGAAGCTTTTTGTTAAGGGTTAAAGTAGCAACAAAGCAATATAAAATGAGAGCAAAACTTCCTCTTAAATGAAACTGTTGATTGTCAAAACAATAACCTATGCTAGGGATGTGTTATTTGGCTCCTATTACTTTGACTTTACTCAAGGTTGCATATGATGGTCTTGAAATCCTTCACTGACTGTCTCTTTAGAGAAAAAGTGGAACCTGAAGATGTGGTAGCAGTGCGTATTGTGTTCACTCTCGGGTAGGAGTAAGCATGAAGGTTCACCTGAATCTGAGGAATCACTAGGTGACACTGGTTTTGAGAGAAAACCCTAATGTCACACTGTTAAATAGAGCTGAGGACTTGGGTGTGTGACTGCCTGGGCTCGGTATCATCCAGGGATTTTCTATCAACCCATACTGTCTATCAAGCCACTTCTGGGATTAATTGCTATATGTTTCTGCTTAGCCCTGGGGAATCACACTGGCAGAGAATTGTTTCAAGGGGAATGGCATGGAAAATGATCTTGAATTTCTTTTCTATCCATTCTTTGCATGGATGAATGCACTCATTAGAGACGTTGACCAGAGGGTGGGTGTGTGCACAATAAGGCATCCCAAAGACCTACAGAGATAGAAGGAGACTGCTTTATTTTCTGTACTGCATAACCTGTGAGTTCCTGGATCACTATTCAGCTTGGTTTTTGTGGCTATGTAAAAATTAAAGTGAACCAGTATGCCTCAGTAAAGGCTGAATGCCAGGTTGTCTTTGTTTCCTGCTTACACAATCTCTTATTTCCTTGCTAGATGCCCCCAGTGGCAGCAGAGCTGACGTTGTCACAGTTTACATCACATAGACAAGCTGTTAAAAAGCCAAAAGAAAGCTGATTCTTTCCTACATTGGAGTTGATTTTCAGTATAATTAATCCCTGTGGTCTAAATGGCATGGGAATGGATATTGTTCCTTCTTTTTAAATTTAGCACCTAGCCTTGATGAAAAATCATAGTCTTTAGTTTCCTTTAATTGGCAGTCCAATAAATAGTGAAGATGGTATTCTGCATACAGCATGGCTCATCACTCATCTCTATAAATCTTGTTCTAAAGAATAATAAACGTCACAGTTTTTACTGTATGAGAAGTAATAAATAATACAAAACCAGAGGATTATCATTCTGCAGATTATCTGGAGCAAAACAAACAATTTCAAACTCACTTTATCCACTTGTAATTATTCCTTCAGGTTTTTAAATCTTATGCATCTCTTCACCCAGCTACTTCTCATATACTAAACTTATTGGCAAATAACTAACAGGAACTAATGAAGCAATAGTTATATATTTCTCTAATTATAACTACAAGAGAGGGACAGAGCAGCTAATTAAACGACAATGAAATCTGTGAAAGACTTTAAGGACAATGAAGACGGACAATGCTTACAAATTGATGAATAAGTGGAACCCTTCATTTACAAGTTTTTCCCACTTTTGTAATCACAAAGTAACATAATTCTTTTTTCCAGTGGAATAGGAAAGTTGCAGGACCCTAATTCTAACAGACTTAGTGAGAAAATGCTTTTTTCAAATATAAAACATTAATTTAATAATAGAATCATAGAATCATTAAGGTTCTCCAAGGTCATAGAGTCCAGCCTTTGACCAAACACCACCATATCAATAAAGCCATGGCACTACGTGTCTCATCCACTCATTTCTTGAATACTTCCAGGGATGGGGGCTTCACTATTTCCTTGGGCAGCCTGTCCCAATGCTTGACAACCCTTACAGTGAAAAATTCTTGCGGATGTCCAACCTGAACCTTCCCCTGCACAGCTTGAAGTTGTCTCTGATTATCTCAGAGGGTTCCTTCCAGCTCAGGATACTCAGTTGCTGGGGAGACTGCTCAGTGTTGGATCAGTTCAATGTCATATTTGGTACATGTGGCCTGGGGAAAGTGAGTAATACAGTCTGACATGAGAGGTTAAAGGCACCCACCCATTGAGAACCTGAACCAAATGTGCCCTGTTATACTGAGGAAGGACAAATTGAACTGATCTCCACAGGAGACATTCAGCACCTGTGGCAAAAGGAAAGCGTTTTAATTCTCCTGCCTAAGTACATGTTTGTGAGCCTAAAATGGGTTTCCATAATCTGGCCAAAACATCTGAAAACACATACAAGGTTTCTAGCATGGTCCATCCAGAATCAGCAGTTCCTGACCTTTGAAAGTCTCCAAAATTTCCACCTTTCCCTCGCTGCTGATTTGGAATTGGTCAGCCTAATTTTTGATGTGTATGCAGAGATATTGCCCTTTGCCAACCTGCTGCATTTAAGGCTTCTCTCTTTAAAATAATTTGTGAGACTTTGTACCCATCCACCAAAGCACTGGAAAACAAGAAACAGAGTTTGTAAAACGTGACCTGATACTGCTGGAAACTGCACAGTACAGTAGTCTGACCATCTCCTCCCCAGAGACCTCATTCAGCATGACAGCTGCCCAGGTAGCTGCTGTGACTTCATTTCAACCATTTCTGCTCTGAATTCTGCTTGTATTGAAAACCTGAATCATGGAAGGTTTCACTGCTGCTACCAGTGTCCACACTCACTGTGTGAATGACTACTAAAAGAAGGCAGCACATGAGATTCCCGCAGCCCATGTCCACACGGAGGCAGATTTTTCAGTGCAGAGTCACTCAGAGGAGGCAACTCCTGCTATGGGGAACAGCCATACCCAGCATGTTACCAGCAGTGTACCTGTGTCTGAAAATGGCTCTAGCCAGGATATGCCTACACAAATGGTCTTATTCACTGTTTCAATGGCAGGAAAAAAAGAATATTTGTCTCAGCAGAATTAAAATAAAGACAAAAAGTTACCCCGACGATATAAACATGATGCTTAATTTTGCTTAGTTTATTTAGGCCTTGCTAGCCTATCTTAAAAATGCATCATTTTCTAAGCAAAATCATCTACCTTCCCTTTCTTTCCTTGGCTTACAGTACTTTCTGATCTCAGTATGAATGCATCTATTGCTTTGGTCAGGAGAAAAAGAACTACCAGAAAATAACATCAATACAACCACCGATTTAGCCTTGACTGCTCCCATCAAAGTTTCAGGCAACAGGCATCTGTTGTGGGAAGTTCAGGAGGAGTACAGTGCCAAGCACACTGCTGACAGTATCATGACCGTACTACTATATTCTGAGATATAACACCACAGCTTTCATTCAGCTGCTACTTTTTGTTTGTTTGTTTTTCCAAACAGTTTGCAAAACTCTTTCCCTCTTTTGGGAAACCCCCCCCCCCCCCCAGGTAATCAGATGTGTAGGCAACCTAGATCAATACTAGGTATGGTTGAGAAGCAGTACATAAAGTGAAAACTTCAACAGCCACACTCACTGGTCTCATTCTTGTCTATCTCAAAATCATTACACAAATACTGAAAAAAAAAAAATCACAAATATCCTAGCTAGAAATAAGGGTAAAACAACAGGCCAAGAAAGACATTCTAGTTTTCACTGCTAAGGCATACCAGTGGTTCTCCTGAGCAGATAGACCTGTTCCTAAACATTGTGTTGGAAAACATGACCATTTCCATTAATATATTCAGATTAATGAGAGACAAGAGAAAAGAGGATTTTCCAGTCCAGGAAGGACACAGCACTGATTATTAGAATTTGTCAGAATTTGGTTGCTATGTTTTAAACTGACTACTTGCACTAGGACATGAAGTAGATTTTGTGGATATTTCTGAAGTGTGTATGACAGCTTGCTATTCTGAAATTCTGGGTGTAGGGGGGGATTTTTTCTTTTTAGAAAGACACATGAGAAAACTTCCTGAGGCCACAGAACAGGACATTTTTTTTCTACAACCATATTATGGGCCCTAACTTCACTACCTGAATAACTGTTCTAGTTTCTGCTGTTTATAAGCCTCATTGTTCATTGCATTACTTTAGCACAAGTTGCCTTGACAAATGCAGAGTGGGAATTATTCTGAGAATGTTTTAGCAGAACCATCCAAGTGTGGAAAATATATTAAATAAAAGCTTTATTGAAATAAATATACAAGATGAAAAGCTACTAGAGTACCTACCTCACTGACAGGTTAATAGCTCAGTGTTTAAAGGCAGAAAAACAAGAGTGGGCGAGAACAGCTGATGGGTTGCAAGATGCCATGGTTGAACCTTTCTGTGCACTGGACTCGCATAACTCTGGTTTCCAGGCTGTACAGAGTGATGCATTGCCTTCTGGAGAAAGTGATTACTTTTCACTTACCACACTGGCAGCCTAGGAACTCAAGCCTCTTACCTTGGGCATATAATGTTTTGAGTCCTATAGCCTGCCAAGTTTACAGGTCTTAGCCCTACCATCAAGCCATACCCTGAATTTACTCTGCTTAATTTTGGTCCCCATCTTTCCAGAAGCTTCCTACATCACTGCTTGTAAATGGGTCTATGCATTTGTCTCCCCAGTGTTGGCAATGGAGAAAAAAACCTCTAACTTCTTTTGTGTGCAGCTGATTTGTATCTTGACCTCCCCCTAAGAAATAGAGGGAAGTCTGAACACCAACAAGGAACTGGAAATAAGCCTGAGAGTGTTTCCTGAGATCTGTAAGTTTTGCTGATGCTCTTACTCAGTTCTGGGAAGAACTGACTGAAGTACAACCTATGCTGTAAAAGGGACATGTAATACCACTAACATTTGAGCTCATTTTTCTCCTTTTTTTCCCTCTTTTTAGGGGAGACAGTTAATATTGTCATTCATAGCACTCAAAGGTCTCTGTACGAGACTCAGTTTCAAACTCTTAATCTAGTGAGTTATGGTGTACAGGCAGAGCTCTAAAAAGAAGTCTAAATACTCACCACAAAATAGGCAGTACACCTGAAAGCAGTAAGGATGGAAGAATCGTGCAGAATAAGAATTTGAACCTGAGTTCCTGACACTGCGGAACCCAGCTTCAATTGAATATTTTCTTTTACGATATCTAAAAGTTTTATGGGTGGGCAAAGCAATTTCTTGTCCAGACTAGGTAAAAGCTGACACAGCTCTCGGGCTTAGAACATCTACTTGCAGGGGATCCAAAGAAACTGGAAGATTCCTAGCAGCAATGACCTTGCAATGCCCTCTGCAGACGTGCAGGTCAATACGGTTCTATATCACAGACTCGAATGGATTCTGTTGTTTCAAACCAAGAGCTGCAATGCCATTTGTTATTCAGCTGAGAGCCTCAGTATCTGATGCTCCCAAAATGGCAAGTGGCAAAACTTACAGGTCTGCATGAAACACCTCGAAGACATCCAAATATAACCCAAATTTGGTGAGAAAGCAACGTAACTTGATGTAAATATTGGTATTAACAGCAGCAATGGTATTAAAGAAAAGAAACAGCCAAAAAAAAAAAAAAAAAGCCCAAATCCAAGCAAATTAAAAGATTAGACATGGGGAAAAAAATACCAGACTTTATATTGCTAGAGATGTCATGGAGTCTCTAAAATTAATTAATTATTTGAACAGAGGAAAACTGAATATTAAGATGCACAGACAGACTGTGAGGGGACTGAAAGAGAGAGACTGAGCTGGGTATTTCACCATTGAACTTCTTTCCCAATAAAAACAGCAGAAAAAAAAAGTAGGTTTCCAGAGCAGCAACCCTATTGTTAATTAGCAGTATAATTTATTCTGCCTTTAATGATGGCTTATTCTGCTCTGGCTGACAGGAGGAGAAAACAGGAAGGGCATTTGGAAACCTTATGAAAAATAACCACAGTTTCAGGGCATTTCTTCTTGAAAAATGTACAACTACTGATGGATTAAAACTCACACACACAGAGCTTCTATAAACATTTGAAGAATAATAGATGGAAGCAAAATAGGTAATAAAAGAGTGAAAGATTCTGTTTATAGACTTGACTGGTTGACTAGGTTTTAATTATAGGACCTGCTTCCAATCCATCCTGTGTAGAATAATTGGTGTGTACAGGAGAGAGATTTTCTCATAATAAATGGATCTCCTCATGATGGAGCAGAATGATATCAGTGTGAATACACTAGAATGACAGCATAATTTAGCAGCAGTAATGCTGGAGGATGGACTTCAGCATTTCTGAATGTTGTACTCGCAAGCACATCTTACTTTCTCACAGAAGGTGCACAAGGTAAAAGGAGTGGCAGTCTTATAGATCAGAAGCTTTAAGGGAGTTAATTAGATTGCACTAATCTTTCAGCGGTACTGCTGCCAAGCTGCTCTAGGTGCTGCAGAAAGAAATGTGTCCAGCAAAACTCTTCATGTTTGTTTGGAGAATATCCTTAAATTTGGAGAATGCCCTTACTGCTCTCCCTGCAGAGCTGAGCCAGCCGAGGCAGTTGAGAAGAACAGAGAGTGCAAACACCCCTTGTGTCATTCTGCTCCACCATCCTGGGGGTGTGTGTGTCCCCTGCCAAGCTCAGGGTTGCTCTGTCTAATACCACCAGTATCATACACAGGGAGCTACTCTGTTCCCCACTAGCACACTTCAAGTTCCTGTGGCAGATGAGCTGTGAGGAGCTAGGCCTGGCTACAAAAGAGGCACCGAAGCTGATTAGAGGCCTTGAGTAAAAGGGTCTTCATCCATGGCATAGGGGAGTTTTAAAATTCCCTCTGTAGTTCTGAAGGGTTTTGTTCAATCCACTTGCTTCTGTCAGCATCAAGCTGGTGTTTATGGAGCACGCTTGATGAATTTGGTATTCCAGACAGAATTAGAGCAGTACTGATATGCTCTGAATCAGTAGGAACTGAGCATTTACCATTATATATTGAGAATATTCTCATGGACAGGCTTTGTGAAAAGCTTTCCCCACCGACCCCATCCGCACTCCCACAAATCTCTCTTGGGGACTGAGGACCTGGAGATGGTTCTTCTAGCTGAGGAGGGTGATGTATTGGCAGATCAGATTTCCAGTATTGCCACCACTACTATGTGTTTTTTTTCCTGGAAACAATGAGTAAGGCTATTGAAAATTGAATCAGAATGTTAGATCTGGGCAGTCCAACACTGAACAGAACCCAAGACTAGGAGTTAGGACTCCTAGGTTGTACAGCATACTGGTATACAAGACTCTTGTTTTTTGGCTTCTTGCTGTATGATAGCATCAATTTTGCCTCTCTTTCTTAGGTGTTGAAGACCAAAAGAAATAGTCACCATCATTATTATATTCACTGAAAAGTTAGCAGACACAATGACTAAAAGAAATCCTAAAGTTCACTGTTCTGCAGTGTGCAATAAATAGTACTACTGTTATGACTACTGACAATTAATTGCTGAGCTGAGAGTTGCAAAGACTTACTTCAGGATAATATACTATCACCTATACTATGAGCAGTGGAAACAAGTAGCAGGATAACTCTGTGGGAAAGCCACATAAAAATATATGCTGTACAGAAGAAAATGTGATGAATCATTTATGTTACACATTAAAGACTTAAAAATGCTCAGACACAATTTATTTATTTTTGTTAAATGTCTTTTAATTTCATTTTAGGGGTCTTCATCCTCTACTTCCAATGCTAGGTTGACAAATCCCCCAATGACTGGCACAGATCAAAGCTATAACTTATATTTTAGTTAAGTATTTCAAGATACTTGCTCCAATTTAAATTTATTAAGAATAATTAAAAGTGTACGTCAAAAGCTAGAGGACATAAAACACACCACAGCTTAGTCACAAGCCTTGCCAAAAGTTAAATAAAAACATTCTCTTCCACCAGCTTTTCAAGGAATAGGAGCCAAATCTATCTCTGGAGCAACTCCATTGAAGTCAGTAGGGTGGCACAGGGAATACATGTGGCCAATGCTACCTGGCATATGGCCTTCTAGGAAGCATTCTGATTTATTAACAGTTTGGCCACGTTACTGTCTTCAGTCTCTCAAGTGCATCATCTCTATTCTGTAGGATACCTTTCTCTACTGTGCTATCCCACTCGCACCAGCAGAAAACCAGCAAGGCATGATGGACCACAAAGCACTATAGAAGGCAAAGCAAGTAAGATTTTAGACAGGCATTCTTCTCTTTTCCCTGCATCCCACTGGTTTTATTTCTTTGTTCTAAAAAACCCCAAATTTATACTGACACGAGTGGTAGCTTCAGGCAAACTCTGGGCTCTGGTCTATAAGAAGGGCAGGTATGTGGGTTGACATGTCACTTTGCAGCCCAATCTCTGCTGCACAGATGCCAGAGCTGCTCATGGTACAGCCCCTGAACCACAGTGTGCCATATTAAGACAACACAAAATCAGTAATCTTTCACTGCACTGACAAGTGACAGGGATAGCTGAGGCAGCACACAGTGTAACAAAGGAGATTCCCAAGACAGCACTTCCTTTTTTTAGAACACTGTTTGCTGCCTTGTTAACCTTAAACATCACCTCCTCCCTGAAGGGAAACACCCAGACCATTTCTTTCCCATGTGTTTGTCTCTTACCGTGGATACGGCACTGTGATCGGCTGCAGGGGGTACAGGCCACCACGTGGCTTTCGGGAATGGCTGCAGACAAGGATGCTCCACCTCATGCTCACGCACACATTGGCTGTAGGGAGCCTAGACACAAAAGCTTTTGTAGCCATGAGCAGCAGGCAAGCCCAGTCTCAAGGAGAGTCTCAGTCCTACTCATAACATACTGGCTACCCAAGAAACAAACTCCTTATTTAAAGTTTCTTCTTTTCACTGTAGAGTGTATTTCTGAAGTAGATAAAAGTTGATAACACATGAATAAACTCTTAGTTACACGAAAACTGTTTATAGCTGTATTTGAGTCACATGAATGTGGGTGAGAGAGAAAAGGACTTACGTTCTGAAAAGCCTCACCAAGAAATATTCTTGATTCAAAAGCCTACATATTAGCCTTTCATGGGAAAGAGAATATCAAGTCCAATCTAATGAAAAGTAAGTAGACACCTAAAAATTGGGGATGAAGTAAGTTAAAACTATAAAAATCATATATTGAACTAATTTTGTACAGGTTATTCTCTTCCTTGCCTCAATATCTTCTGAAGTTGATCTTGGAGTAATCTGCAACATTGCCAATCAACTTTACCAATGCTGTTTACAGTGAAGGTACCCACAGACTGCCTCTGAAAAACTGTGTATAGGAATGTTGTCATTGATACCTGTTCTCATTTCTTTCTTCCCATACCACCTCTAATACCAGAAATAACCTGGAAAGAGTTATGGGAAAAAAAATGAGAAAGCTAGAGCAACACATAAATACAACAGGAAATGCAAAAAGAGATAGCAGCTGACTCTCCACTGCTTCATAATCTATATAGTCATTTAGATCTATGCAACAAGATCTGAAAATCCAGCTGTGCTCTTTCAATTACACTGTCATCAATAATAAAAAATCTGCACTCAGGATTTATCTTGTAGTTTTGTTGCCAATACATGAAACAGCAATATACAGCTTGTTTTGCCCTTCTATCAAGCATTCATAATATGCAAAATCTGAAGCACAGACTCAAAGAAGAAATATTTTTCAAATAAAAAGAGCCTTTCTAAATAACTTTTAAACTGAAAGTTGTTTGTGTTTTGTCCTTTTTGTGTTTCAATTGTTTAGATAAGCCAAAAAGACAATGGGCTATAACAATCATTATAAGTACTACTGGTAAAGAAAATCCATGAGTATTGCTGTGCATACAAAAACAATCACGGCTACGGGAGACATGGTTACTGCTCATGGAAGCTTTTGATCAATTGTGGGGCAGATTTCCCAAATACAGATTTTCAGAGTTGTGCAGAATAAACACACAAACATCATGGCTCAAACAAAGGGCTAACAGGAATGCACCAGCAGGTGGGAATACAGAAGAGACAACTGCCTGTAAATATGCCAAGGTACAGAGAGTGACTCGGGAAAGAAATGACCCTGTAGCATGATTCAGATAAAATGGGCTGAATACAACAGAAATTGCCTGGAAAAGAAACGTCTACTAGAAACTACAGAAAGAGGACATTTGCACAGCCAAGTGAATAGGTTAAGCAAATACCAGCTGTGTCAAGTGCCATTGAGCTAAGACCCAAGAGAGGATGGCAGGGTCAACTTCTGCTGATAAAGGGCAGGAGGATGGGGGCTGGGGCAGGTAACCACAGTGGACATGAGTCAGCTACATTGACCTACCATTGATGTATCTCCATGACCCAGAATTGTAGGTTTCAACTGCAGTATGAGCATTGTAGGAAGGTGCAAACTCAGTGATAACCAGGGAGAGTTGATCATATTCATCCCCAGCCCCTCTGTCAGGCTACTCCAGGGCACATTCTACTCACTCAAATTGCATGCTGAGGAACAAAGAGGGGCATCACCGTGATGTGAATGTGGGTGGTCCACAAGACTCTTGTGCAACCTTGCAGTTTCTCTCCAGCTTTGGTTTGAGGGAGCAATATCCTCCGGACATAAATACCTTCCTCTCTCCACTGTTGAAGGAATTACCTTAATAATGTACTAGCTTCACTTGGTTATGAAAGTTCTTGCAATACTTTGTGACCATGCTTAGTCATTAACTACCAGGTCAGACAGATCCCACTTCAGTGAAGTGCTTTTTGCCCCTCCAAGTTCCCTCTGCAGTTGCAGGAATATGCTGCAAATCTCAGTTTCACCTGTATGTTCCCTGCATGCAGTTGGCATGCTCTATGTTAATATTCTTTCACTGGTGAGTAGAATGACATATAAGAGACAGTTATTATTAATGAAAACTGCTATCAGGCATCCCTTATCAAAGAGAGTCACAGTAAATCACAGGATGATCATAAGGGCTTAAGAGAGATTCGCACAGAGAGATGCAATAGACTTGCAAAGAATTGAACAGAAAGGGAAAAGCTGAAGTAATCAAAACGATATTTGTTTGGAAGGGAGAACAATTTCAATCACAGTGATTGAACAGTGGATTTCAAGAGAATTATCTTGTGCATGTTAGTTAGACTGATTGAATAGTCTCGTAATCCACTTAGCTTATAGTATTTGGTGTTATAACATCATCCGGAAATTTTCAATTGACAAAGTTGTTTGGAAGCCCACATACTAGCTGAAATGCTAAATATATTATAAACCAATGAATGGAAATAAACTTTAAAATCCATTTAATAGCTCTTTTTTGAGCACTATAAATATCCTGTGGTTCTCAGCTGGGGGTTTGAAAAACAGCTGATCCACAATTTACAGAATTTTGCCTTCAATTTCTCACAAGGAAACTCCATTGCTTGTAAGAGACAAATTCATTTGAAGTTTCTTTTCAAAATAAACTTGTCTGACAGTAGAAGTTAACAGGGCGGGAACCTTATAAACAGATAAAGGAGTTTACTGGAATTACAGGTTATGTGTGCTTCAAGATTAAGTACAAAACTATCTCTGTTTAAGATAACACTGGATTTTTAAACGGAATATAGAGAAAATGGAGATAATGCCTTTAAAAATATCAGGGCTTTATCAGCCTTTGTCTTCTATGAAAATTCAGGAAGTTGCCAGGGTCCTGCATGAAAGGGATATGCTAACCCCTGCTTTTTCTCTTGTGCTATTTCTGAGATACTTCAGAGAGGCAGTTTCTTTAGTATAGCTTAATAACTAGAGAACAGCAAAGTAGTACAGAAAGTTCCGGATGATTTTGGCATTACAGATCATGCAGGCAAAGCAGAATGCTCCCTGGGTAGTTTATTTTTTTTAGATTTAGAAATTCAACTTATAGGCAAGTTTTAAAAATACAAGTAGTAAGTAAAATAAGCATCTTAAAATAACATAAGTCTTGGTACTGTTCTTGAAAACTATTAATTGAAGGGAAAAAAAGGTCCAGGATATTCCTTCTCAGTGAGTTCATCCTCGTATTGTGCACTGTTTTCAGAACCGTCTTCTCAGACTCTTACGCCTACAGGCTCCCATCCCTGTTGGGCCTCTTACAAACACTTCAGGTTGCTTGTCTGACAATACTTTGCCTGAATCCTCAGCACTGCAGGAACGGGCGCAACTTCCTACTCTTCCTCCTCCCCAAACCCGGGGCATCCTTGATAGCATGGAGTACTCAGCATTGCTTTATGAGTGATACATTCTTGTGAGAGAAAAATGTTTTCCTCTCCATCTGCTTTTTTGTTCCTTAAGTCTTTAAATACCTCTGTTCATTGAGGCCTGCACTGTAGTACTGAAAGGCAGAGCCCAAGCCTTGGGCTGAACCATGAAGTCCAATACAACACTGGTCAGCATGGAAATTGAAGTTTGGTATGCTGTGTTCCCACCTCACCCACACTGCTGGGGTGTTGCATCACCCAGGGTGAGCTCAGCTCTCTGCATGTATGAAATGATGCAGACAACAACACGTATCCATCTCACAGGGGTGCTGCACAGGCTGATTAATTAATGAGCACTTGTAAAGCATTTTGGGAAGCTTGGATGTAGCCTGGTCTCTAAAACAAAATTGGGGGATGTGTTATTTTGCTTGCCAGACTATTACAGTTTCCGGTTAATTTCCCTTCACTGTTTCATGGAACCATACCAAAAATAGAGCACTGAGATAGGGAAGAGTCAGTTTAGCAGCCCCTTCTGTAGAATTCCTTATGACACATGGCTTCTCTTTGCTCAGCCAGTAGGAGTATATTTTATAACTTCATCACACACTCATGCTTTTGTTGCTGTTGTTTGGTAGGTTTTTTTTAATATATTGAGAATTTCTGGAGGTAAAAAAATAAATGACTTATCAACTATTTATAAATCTTACAGGTAAGGAAACACTTTTAGAGACCTAGGCGAAATAAACTGGTACAGATAAGAAAGTTTAGGTGTATCTACAAAGATGTCATTAAAAGAAAATTAAAAGGAAAGCCTCAAGAAACTTCAATCTCAGTCCCTCTCACAGAATATCCTACTGCACAATCACTACAATTCCCTCACGCACAGGTAAGAAAGGGGACCTTTGAGTAAGATACATTGTCCATGAACTCTCCACAGACAATCATTAAAAGTTATTTATCACAGATGTTGCTGTAATTGTGAGATACTGGGAAAATCAATGTTTAATGGCAGGATCCCAACTCCACCCTGCTCTTGCGTTAACATCACCAGGCTAGAATTTAAAACACGTACAACAAAATTGGCTGAGTTAAGTCCTCTAAAGTTATTATGATCACTCAAAATATCCCATGTTATTTTGATCTCCAAGTCACCCAGAGATAAACAGAATGTGATTTATATCCATGTACTTCTAAACTTTGCTATCCACTGCAAGTTTAGGGATGATGAGTTTGTGAAGCATTGTGCATACATAAAATGTTATTCATTGGGTAGAAAACATCTTTTTGTTGTGTTCATACATTATGTATCACAACGCATGTTTTTTCAGTATGAGGAAGTATCCTAAATGTTAAGAATCTCAGACAGCCATTATTAATGAAACACATGATCATAATGTTTCTGCGAAAGGCAAGTACAGAAGCAAACACAGAGAAATAAGTGTAAAGGTATAAAATCTGCTGAAACATTGCCAGTGTAGCATTCTACTCATATCAATTCTGGATAAAGGATGATGATGTGTATAACACATGTGACATCGACATTCTTTGTTGTATTTAATCCTAAATAGGACAACACCCTCAACGAAATCCAAGTGAATTTGTTTCACCTCTCATTCTCATAAAGGGACTCATTCTTGTTCTCCTAAAAATATACACGGAGAAGAGATATATACAGGAAATAGAATTTTATAACCTTAGTGACATTCCTGCATGGCATAGAGGAGTCTTACCAAAAATTCACAGATGTACACACCACACAAAGGGGTAAAATGTCATTTGTAGGGATGATTGGCTTATCTGCACCCATCTGTATATTCAGCCCAGGATAAGAACTCCATCTGCTGCAGATGCTAGCTACAGGGGTTTTGCAATATCAGCTTTCGAGATGGGGAGGCATCTAGAGTACACCTAAAGGGCAGGCTGTGAGAGAGAGTTACAAGGGTAGTTGAGTTGCTCCTCAGGGCTTTAAGTGGCTCAGCAATCCAGCTGCAGAACAGTATGACATATTCCATCTGAATTAATAACACTTAAAAACTGCATAATCAGTGAAAGCACTGGGAGGAAATGTCCTCTGCTAAGGTTCACTCTTCTTTGGTGTTCACATTCAGAAAAATTCTGTTTAATACAGAGGGACTAGGATCCTGATCTCTCTGCTCCTTTATCCCCTTGCATTCCCTGTATAGGAGTGTTAATATGTGTGACCTGTCTCTCTGACCTTAATTCTCCTGAATCCCTCTCCTTTTCGCTCCCGGTGCCCAGTGAATTAAAGAGCACGCTGGCAAAAATGCTGGTGCTTTTGACCAGGATTTCTACCTTTCTTGAAAGCTTGTGGCTTTGCCTATTGCAACAAAGGTGGTCTCTGCTGTCACATGCACCCAGAGGTACCCAGAGAAAAAAGGAGAAAAGACAGACAGACCTGAAAAAGTGCCTCAGCTATCAAATCAGCAGCTGCAGTACTGAACCTCACGGGCCCCCAGTCTACAGAGTGCGCCGCAATGTTTTTACAACCTAGAACTTGAGTATCTTCACTACAGCACAAAGTGACTAATGTCTGCCGAGTGCTTTGCATTTTCTCTGTCACACCCATGCCCATGCACACATGCACAGACTGCGTGACTTCGGAAAAAACCAAACCTGTCAATGCAGGATGTCTAAAAGCTCAGTAAAAAAGAACTTGGGCACATCTTGATTGGTTGATTGACCAGATTTTATGGATTAAAGAAGCCACTGTGACTGTACGGACACATAATGTGTTTTGCACACTTCTTTTTGGGGTCTAAGATATTTCTAAAGGTAAGACAAAACTCCAGACTGTTTCTGCCACAGGGAAGGTTATGCTCCTCGGTAGAAAAGAGTCACTGGTATAAAATACAACAAAAAGACATATAAGGAGAATAAGCCAGTAATACAATGTTTTGTATGTGGAACCTATTCCCACAGTTACTGTCTTATTCCGAAAGGTACCTTTCTGACCTTTGGGGAGTTTTCAAGAACTAAGATGTATTTCAGTGGGCACAGTTTTGTTACAATCTGGATGTCAGAGAAATAACTGTGTAAATTAGGGCAACAGAGCAATTAGGAAATTGCCATTTCTGATCTCTTCCCCGATGGAACTATTTGTATGGATAGGTATAACCTTTTGTCCATTTCAGAATAACTGATTAACTAGTGATGCACTTCCAAAAATTCATCCAGTCTTGCCAGAATTTCTCATCTAACAAATAAGCTGCTCACAGTCATCAAAAGCTCTGGGAGAAAACACACATTTTTGAACATTAATTTTCCTTTGTCAAAACTAGACCTTAGTGGAATAGGTTCATGCAAAGTTCTTCAAATGTTTTAGGGTGCCCACATTCAGTAGGATTCAAAAGAAAGGGATAAAATTATTTCCAAAGCAGTGAAAAGAAAAAACACTTCAGATCTTTTAGCTGCTCTCACACACTGAGCAGTGCCTTAGCATCTGCCAGGATGAAAGCTTAGAGCAAGCTCCTAAAGGAGCAAGCGGCTACACAGTGTGACTGCTGATTACACCTTCCCTAGACAGCCTCCAAATGGAAACCTTATTAAAACAGGATTATGTTGCAGCTGCATTCCCTGTGTCTCCATTGGGCTGAGTTTACGCAGCAAAAGCTGTAGTTAATGGCAGGAGAAAACGATAGACTGAGGTACACACCGTGTAGCCTCCACCTTGACCTTTAATCAGAAAAATTCCAGCCAGAACATTTAGTTTGGAAATAAGGATGCGTGTCACCAGATACCCACTGGCATTTTGTACTATTTGCTTTCTTTCTGCAGTTGACCTGTCTAAGTTGGACTCACACTGCTCAACAAGCGTGTCCATCACAGTGGCTGAAGGGACAGGACAGTTAGGATTGGCACCGCTCACACCAGTGGCCCCACTGGTGTCAGGGGCCTTGCAGGACCTGCAGGGTAGCATAAGCAGCCATGCCACAGCATAAGCAAGGGAAGAGACCCCAGCCAGCTCTGTCCTCACTGAATTACACTGAACCTATTCATAATTAGGCTTCCACTTCTGGTGTCCAGGAATGTCTCCAGTAAAGCTCTCCTTGCTTTTAGGTTAAAAGTGAATCCTTGGCAATGAGGGAATTTTACAAAGTTTCTAGTTTCTCAGAGAAACCCATTGAGTTCAAATACAACCCTTGCAAGGAAAAAAGCAACCCCACACAACTGGAATTTCCCTGCTTCTAGTACACCCAGGTATATTTCGTAGGGAACAAAAAGATTTTACAAAATGTTTTCTTTCCTTCTGTCCCAAATGGAACAAAAAGATTGAGGGAAAGAAAGTAGAAGATAAAAAAAGTCCTTACTTTTTTCCCCTGAAATTCAGGAAGAGTTGTTTTTTGGGAGGGAGAAGGTAAAAAAGTACAATGCCAAATCCCATGAAATTAGCAGACACTATTATCTTAATTGAGATAGTGGGTAGGACTATGATTGTGCTTCTGTCCTCTACTATAAAAAGTGTTTTGGGAAGCTGCTTCTACCTACTGCTTCTGAGGAAGCAGCCCTGTTGCCCACAGGACTCCAAAATTTCATTAAATGTCTTCTATTTGAATCCAAGCTCTGGCAAGGTTCAAATGCATTTATCTTTCAGAACCTGATAGTAATATATCCTGAAACTCACAAAAACACATAATCTCTGTATGTGGAAAAGACCTTATATATTTTCCTTTTCTGCAGAAGTATGCCATATGTTTAATTCTTCTCAAGTTTCTTTTTGAATATTTCAAGGGATAAATTTTCACTACATCCCTTGGGATATTATTAGACTCATAAATCTCAATATCAGAATGTTTTTTGAAGACATACCACCTAAACTTCCACATGAGTTCACTCCATCCCTCCCTCTGCTATGCCAAGAAATTCCTTAAATCATGGATACACGTTTTGATGTTTGTAGACTTCCCCATCTTCAAGTCTGCCATTGCCTAAGCAAATTGCAGCTACTTAACTTTACATTATAGAGTAATCCCTCCAGTCCCCTCAATCTTCTCACTGATTTATTTTTTAGTAGTTTTTTTGATAGCACTGTGCAATGACGTTATATGTCCTTCAGCTGTCATCCTTTTGAACAGAATACCAGTCCCTACAATTGCAGTATAGTATTTCAGAGTTTTAACTCTTTCCTGAAAATAAACAAACCAACATATTTTTTCCCTTCTATGTGTTAAATTTAGTTGCACTTGCATCTGTTAGAGAGAAGCCAGATTGACAACTTATTATTATTATTATTAGGCACATTTGCAGGCACAAATTATTTCAGTAACTTTTGTACTGTGAAACACAGAACTCCTCATTGTTGATGTGACTGAGCTCAGACCAAAAGGTTCAAAATGTCATTTCTAACCACTGCTTCTCTGATGCTCCCTACGCTGAGGGGCAAAGCAACTATTACAATTTCATGCCTGCTCTGTCCACTCTTCCAGTAAGAACAAACTCTGCTACTCTGACCTGTAACAGAAGTAATATCAAAACCATGTGCCAAACAGACACATGGATATGTTCACTTTCGAGTTTGATCCTTAAAAAGAAGAAGTCCAGTCTGAACTGAACAATTGCTTTGCCCAAAACCCATGGACCTTCTACTTTGCATTCTTGAAACAATGCTAGAAATGCCTTCCCACTGTTAATCTAGTGCTTGCTAACAACATGGTTGCGTATGCTCTACGAGAGTGCAAATATGGCAAAATTTAGCAGGTTCACCTACAAAATCCAGAATGACACTAGAGGCATGAAGATGCTCCAGTAAAAAGGTGATTTTTCTACCTGAGCAACAACACTTCTAATTAAATAAACCACAGTATCTTTGAACATTTTAAAATATTATAAGAATTCTACAAGGAAAATGGAAGCACCTGATTGAATACAATTACACCAGTTAAATATGTAACTTCAATGAAACTTGAAAACTCAAGGAAAGAATGAAAATTTCAGTCAACTGTTCATTTGATTCAAGAATTGGTCCAGAAGCAAGCTACAGGTAACCATATGTACATTCCTATAAAAAACATCCCGATATCTTTGGTCTGCTTTTCTTATCATGTGTTCTCTCTTGGAAAGGCCCCACTATCAGACCACACCTTCTCAAATCACTCACAGCATCAAAAAAATCATTTCATAATAAGATGCACTTTGCTCTTCGCCAAAGGCAGACACGACATTTTGAAGTTGTTGCTGAGCAGGGTTATTCTGGGAAGTAAGAGATATGAACAACCAGGTATGATGCTGTAAAGAGGGAGAGGAAAAAAGGGTCCTTAAAGGAAAAATAGACATCAAAAGCAGCTTGCCTGAATTTCAGCAGTACATCCC
Organism: Falcunculus frontatus; assembly: GCA_013398115.1. NCBI lineage: Eukaryota > Metazoa > Chordata > Aves > Passeriformes > Falcunculus > Falcunculus frontatus. Next base: position 16,794 of record VZRV01009523.1, on the reverse strand, counting down.
ATCCCATTCCGTTCACTGGTCAAGTCCAATTAATCTATCCTTGAAACCCCACATCATACATCACTACTAATTAGTTAGTTATCAATTGTTTTTATTAGAAATTACCCTGCAAACACCCTGCAAGTTCACACTTATTCAGACAAGCTTTGAAACACAAACACAGTCTCAGGCAAAACCCAGAAGTACATTTGAACCCCCTCCCCCTGTACATCTGCTGTGTCTAGCTTTCTGGTACTGATGTCATATTTGCCTCAACACAGTAAGGATTTCAGAAGGTATGAGCCTAAATGAGTTCAAACTCTAACTTAATCCTCCTCCAGGCACATGCTTGGACACTTTCTCTTATCAAATCTAAGCATCTCCCTGGAATGTTTATTTAATGACCTTAGTGTTAGCATCAAGAGATTAATCAGTCAACTGTAAACAACTCCAGACTGTCCCCAAGAGTTTAAATTTTATCAGAGGAGCTAACTATAATGAACAAAAGAGAATTGTTTGGGTTTTATTCTAAAGAGCTCAGAGTAAAAGAAATGTTTTAGACGGGGGAAAAATCTAATCCCAAATGTAACCAACTATGTTTGTTTTGTCACTTCAGCATCTCATTTAGCTTATACCTCTGATAGGTTGGTATGTCACTCATTATTTCCTGTCGCCTCATCCAAATACCAAGATCGCTAATTTACTTTAGAAGAGCTTTTATTTATGGCTCTCTCCCACCCTGGTTTAATTTCAGGGGGTGGGACCAGTAATGGTTTTTTTTAATGGATTTGTTTTAATGGACTGCAGGATATTGTTGTAAGGTCACTGACCACACCGACAGGAGACAAAAGACCATGAATCTGTATTATTTTCAGGTCACTGAGTGACTAGGAGAGAATAGACTGTGACTGGGAAGTGCCAGCTTTCATTATTCTGCATTGGTCTGCATGACCTTTCATTTCCACTGTCCTTTCCTACCTCTGCTGTAACAGCCTCCTCTATTTGCAGTTTTTCTCTGTAGTATCCCTTTTCAGCTGTAAACTCCTCATTCCAATGCAGAACACTGTCAGGAGTCGGAAGCAGTTCGCTCAGTGCTGGTTCTGTGGCAGGCCTCTCCCCAGTTAGGTTCCCAAGCCCATCTCTCTAATTGTCATGTATAATTTATCCAGCAGGGCTGTGACAGACTGCAGCTCCAGCCCGTGGCAAACATCCATACGGCTCAGGCTAACCCTGGGTGAACAATAACAGCACACACAGTTGCCTCCAAGTGCTGTATTCACTAACCCATGAAAGTACAACCTATTTTTCAAATAATACGACACTCAGCTATTGTGAAGTTTGTTTTTTAATATAACGGTTGTGCCCATAAGTGCTCTGCCTAAAATAGAGAATGACCTAGCAGCAACACCACAAAACACAGTGGTCTGGGATGAGGAGACAGTGATATGCAAGAGATGATGTTGAGCCTCTGGGTTTACAGAAAATGCCCTACTCCTCCGACTTTTTATCCATCACTACAGTTCTGCTGAGCAGCTGCTTTTTCTGTCATACTGCCAGTCTCCAGTCTGCACAGGGCAGGTGTTGCAAAGCATGTAAACCCCAATTTCACTTGATAACTGAGAAAAATTAGGGAAGTTTAGACATGAAAGAATTGAATAAACAAAAGAAGGATGGCATTTGAAGCAGGATGAGGATCATAGAAAAAGAAATCGGGGAAGTGAAAAGGAGGAAAGAAGAAGGAATATTGCTTCAAAATGTTCTTGCAAAAATATTTCAATCTTTACTCTTCCTTTATTCAAAGTACTCTTCCTTCATCTCCAGTACCAATGACTCTTTCTGCCCAAACCAGAGTTATGTCAGAAGACAGTGAATTAATATTCCTAACTCCTAATTCATAGAATTCTGAAACATTATAAAGGCAGAAGATATCCAGAACCCCATACATAGCTGACATTTGGGGTAGGGAGAAGGGTATGAAAGCAAATACAAGCAATATCAACAAATAATTGAACACAGATCTTTTGCCTCTTTCCTTGGAAACACTGGAGAGTGTTACAGAAATGATAAAGGATAAGGGGCATCACATGTCCTAGTCTCTTTAGTGTTCATTTGTTCTACTAAAAAAAAAAACTACAAAAAAAACCCTCCAAAGGCATGGATTGAGAACTGTTGGCTGGAAAAATCGACATCAAGGCTTCCCAACTGCTCTAAAACAAGAGACTGTCCTCAGGCCTCAGCACTATTTGCAGTTTACTGTCCACCTTATCATCAATCCATTCAAAGATAAAAGCGGCGTTGCTCGGGGCACAATTTAGTGAGATCCTGAAAAATCTTAAAACCCCTTCTTACCCTGAAACAGGGTAACTGCTCCTACTAACTTGTGCCTTTAGAGAGTAAAAGGGGCATTTAGTAGGCGAAAATTTGGCTTTTTCTAAAGATGAGATGACATGATGATTATGAGGCCAGCTGTGTGCAAAGTATAAATACTCTGGTCTGGCATGCATAAGTCTTACAGCAGCAGAAGAAATATCAACAGGCCCAAGGCTTTTGGGCGACAGGTAAGACAGGGTATTTATCCAGGGGCTGAGTCAACAGACAATATAAGGACTCACATCACGAAGTTTTATTGTTGCAAATCATTGATTGCTTACACACGATACCATTTACTTTAATTCCATGCGTTCATCACCACATCTGTCATTGGTGAATTGGTTCATGTTTTTAAGATGCTCACATATTACATTATAGCCACTCTATTTCACCCTAACAGCATTTCTACATAATTCATCACTGTCACTTCAGGCAGTGTTCTATAGCTGACTTGACCTGCGAAAAGAAAGGAAATAAAGATGTACACCAATGTGTCTCTTTGAAATCAAGTGTGTCAAGCCCTGTGGCAACATGCTTTTAGTTCTGAATTTCTCTAGCAAACTCCGGCTCAAGATGATTCTTCAGCAAAAGGCAGAGGAAAAGGAGAGGTGTCTGTTCCTGTTGCCAATGATTAAAGTCACCAGTCTGCTAGTGACTGTTACACAGATGGACAGATAATTCCTACATGGTGGGCTCCAAGGTTTAGAAGCATTTTAGAAATTCTGAGCAGCTCAGACACATGACCTTCAGCATCCACCAGGCAGAGTCTGTTTTAAAGGAGGCACATATTTGCCTCAGCAAGCTGAAATTGGACCAGACTGAGAATCAGATACCCATATGTACACTCAGGGTCTGACAGCCTTCAACAAAATCACATTTTCAAGTGCAACTATTGCGTTCTAAACGATCACCATTTCAACCCAGTCACTGCAGCAAATCAGAGTGTTATACAACTCTTCATTTCTATGATTCTGTATAAAGTCAGTCAGACTTTGCACGGATCAGTGTAAACCCACGAAAAGAAAACAACAAAAGGAAACTGTAGGCAAGAAAATACTATTGTGTTTCAAACAGCAATACTCAGAATAAAGTAAGTTCTCAAGTATGCGAAAGAGATGGCTAGAGCAGTTGTGCCTATTTCCTTCTTACTTTGCTGTTTTATGAGACTGCTCATTTCTTCCAGATGTAAAAGTGTTCCTATTTCAAAGCTCAATGCAGCCACAAAAAGATCTCACCAGAATACATTAAAGATGCTTTTTGGTCTCCTTCATGACAGTTGATATTAATATTGAAGCAATGAGGAACCAGTGATGTGGAAGTAATGCCTACAGAGTCTAACATAAACTCACTCACATTTTAGGCAAACCATGTTAACGAAAACAATGCCCATTGAGGCTTTTAGGTTTAAATTCAAGACAGGAGACAATTATTTTTGACTTTCATTTTACCTAGCAAGGAAAAAAAAAAAGTAAAACCTAAGATTCCAATGAATCTAGCTAAAACTATCCAAGGAAGCCAAGAGCATGACTCACAGAGGAAATGGAAATAATTCCGTATTGGAAGATACAAAGCAAAGCACCCACTGAAGTCATGTCCTGCTAAGATATAAGCCCTCCATCCTGGATGTTAGAATGAAAACCTTACAAGTTCAGCTCAGGAAATGAAAAATTGATCAGGAAAGGCTTGGGTTAGAGGACCCACCCAGATAGGATTTGCTTTCACAGCCTGATATGCAAAAACGAGAATCACTGCCTCTTAGAATGAGACATCTGCCCAGGAAAGCAGTTTGAGAATGTTTCCCTGATACAGGTAAATAATGCCAACTGCCTGGAGTTCAATATTGTAGCTGGGCAGAGTATGGTAATTTTCAAACAAGTTTGGATGACTTAATGACATGAAACAATAACATGTCTTACTACTCTTGAATTAACTTCAAACTTTTTCAGTATTTGGTCAATTAGGGAATCAGGACTGCAGAAAGAAAAATAAGGTTTCCATGGAAAGAGAAATATTATGATCCCTCACTCCTGTCAGTTAAAGAATCCAAAAATCACATTAACTGCCTGGTTCTAACCTTAAAAAGCACCACATTCCCTTGGGTGTTATTCAACACATCAATTCCTCATGCTGGAAAGAGTAAGCAGCTAATTTAGTTCCCATCCCAACTGTTCATTTCCAACACTGCATGCCTGATGAAGACATCACTCAGACTAAGTGAATGGGTAAATAATTGTCCAGTCCTGAATTTCCATCAGTATTAAAAAGGAGGATTACTTGGAAGAATGAGCAAGTTGCTCCGCAATGTTGTTATCTTCCTCAGCCATCTGTCAGAGAGTCGTGTGCCTAGCAATGGAGATATTGAACCTTCAAACTGGAATTGATACACCTTCCCAGAGCCCTGCAAACCTACCTGTGCTGAAGCCTTGAGTCTTTTCTAGGTATAGAAGTCTGACCTGGGAAGAGGGTGTGGAGATAGTTGGGCATGAGATTTAATTCTGTGCAGTCTGTGAGGACACTGACAGTAAGTACACCTCTAAAACGGAATAAAGTCTTTCAGGGCTGAGGAATTCAAGAACTGAGTTCTCTGTTGGCTCTGAGTCTTTTTGTTCAAAGACTTCTGTGGCCTAAATCAAAACCTTTCTGAGGTGGAACAGTATCTCATTGAAGAGATTCTGCTCATCATAAAGAAGGTAAAGAAACAAAAAACCACCCCATGGTTGCTTTTCCCATCTCCAAAGTACACATAATTGGAAACAAGGAGGGGGGGAAGAAAAGCACTATAGAGAGTAATATGAGGCAGTGAAGCACCTTTCACAGTGCTTCTCTTCTGACTCCTCCTTCTCCCTACCTCCTCTTCTAGGAGAGCAAACACTGCTGGTTATGCAGCCATGGGTTTAATTTGCAGAAAAAGTCACGGCCCAGGACCATGATGTTGAATTCACCAGTACAATATAGAAGTCTATGAGTGCTGAAAGAAAGCCCCTTCCAAACACAAAATGAAAAGGGCCACAGGAATCTGATTAAATAAAAACTGAGTATCAACATGGTCCCAAATTGGTATCTTAAAAAAATATAAAATTAAAAATTCTTCAGTTAAAAGATGGAGTGAAGAACATAAAAGTTTTCTTTTCATCCCCTTTTTTTCCCAAATGAGTTTGTTTTCCTTTGCATAAAAATAACTTCATTGGAGAAAAGTGAATTGTGGCAAAGTTCTCTAATGGCAAAAGTAGTTTAATTCAATTTTATTTCTGATGCTCAAATTCCATTCCTTCTCTGGCCCTCATATCCAGTCACCATGGCAACAAAAGTGCAGAAAAATCCTTTGCCCATTTGATAATCACTTAATCATTTAACAACAAAACATATTGGGAATGGAAAAGTGGAGTAATGGGAAACACCAGAAGGAAAATAAATTCTGCTATCAAAAAAAGTCATATTCTCCAACAAAAAAAAAAAAAAAAACAAAAAAGAAAGGAGAAGGAGCAGAAGTAAAGAGAAATGGCCTACAGGATCTGTGTGTCTTCACTGAGAGATTTCAGATTCTCATTGCTCTCCTTCACACACCATAGTGTCTTTTATTTTTTCCCCAGGGGAGCCTGCATGCTGTCTGAAATATCCTTCCAGTACCTGAAAAAAAATCCAGAGAAAAATTCAGATCTGTGTTATGAGTTCAGAAGATGAGCAAAAATGTTCCTAACCAAAAGAAGCCACACTCTGGAGTTTGTCATATTTCTTCCTTTTTTGTCAAAAAAGGAGGGCTTGAGTCACAAGTGTATTTCAGCAGGAAATCTCTGAAATGCCAGCACAATCCACTGGGAGGATGCCCAGGCAAAGATCTCTGTCACTTTTAAGCAGCAGGGCTTATGCTCCCTTGATGATGACAGCAGAGTTGTTGAGCAGCTGGTAGCCTGGATCAGATTCCCCCAGAAGAATAACACCAGTACAGGCCATAACAACAGTACATTACCCATCAGGGTGGAAACCCTCTTTCCCAGCACACAGAAATTTCCTGCAATGTGTCCTTGCCCCTGACACGTGCATAAGACTAAGTCCAGTTCAGCTTGGAACACAGAGGCAGTCACCTCGTTGTCCCTGCTAAATCTGTGCATGGGGTAGAGCTGCAGGATGGATGACACATGGAAGTGTGGACGTCAAATGAGGTTGTAGGCAGCTAGACAGATACATTTCACTGGCAAAGCTCCAGTGGCCAAACAGCTACAGGAGAAAGCCACAGTGTTGGATCTCATTCCCAGCACAAGCTCTTCATATCCACACACAGGACATGTTGCTCTTACCAATACCCCAGATGTGAAGTAAATGATTACTTCTTTTTTTTTTTTTTTTAAAAAAAAAACCCTCAAATCCCCCCCCCCCTTCCCCCATAAAAAACCCCTACAAACTAACTCAGCAGATAGTCCATTTATCAGAAAATCCAGGTCAGCTTTCTGCCCATCAACCTAGATACAGACAAGGAAGCTAGCAAGGTTAGTGATTTACCTTATTCTTTTCCCTTGTGCTGAGATGCAAAACTGTATCCATCCTGACAACATTTCATTAAGAAATTTGTTATCTGTTCAAGTTAACTCCAGGGGAAGCGAAATTATTGTTAAATCTTCGTACTAAAAGTCAACATCTCCTGTGTCACTGGTGGCACATTTGATAAGGGAAACTGCAAATGATAAAATGTTCTTGATGCACTCTCGGCAAAATGTTGCATCCCAAAGAAGGTGGTGAGAAGAGGGAAGAAATTTGTGTGACAATCTTGGCTACTCATGCCTTCCCTAGAAGAGCAGCTCTGCTGCTCTGGATATTATTGCAAATACCTTATGAAAAATATCTTCTGAGTATGCCTGTAACAGAGAAATTTTTACAAGGCACTGAACTGATAAGCCCTAATATTTTAAAAATAATTGCTGTTTCTCAGTTAGGGATAATGTATCTTCGGGCTTTTTAAATTATTTGTCATGATGTCTCTGAGGTGACACATCAATGTGGCATCTCGGCAATTATCCAAATATGTCTGATAGGTAGAAAAAGCTACATTATTCCCACTGCAAACGAAGGGAATTGCACACTACAAATTTGTCCTTCAAAACCAACACATGTGAAGGTCACTAGTACTAGAAATAGAAGCTTGAGTCTTGCTTATGTTTTGCAGTGCTTTCACCAAAAACCTCCCCTTCTTTGTTTAATGGAGGAAAGGTGAGCATTCATCCTCCTCAGATCTTACCTCAAAAGAGGTGTCTTTTAATACACACTTTCAATAGGGGAACTTTGAATGCAGGTAAATTAATAGAGACAACTTTGACAATCCATTGCCCAACAAATGGAAACATCAAATAGGAAAACTCCAGAATTAAAGATCTTTGGATTTATCTCCCAGCCTCAAGTAAACAACCAGAGAAGACTTTTGTTTTTGTAGCTGCCTCTATATTTGCCTTGCTTCACATCATTCTTCTTTTCCTCTGCAACCCAAGGACATGACACGTCTAAATTCCTGTCACACATATTGAGGTGAGAGCAATGGCAGATGCAGATCCATGGGAATTTTCAACCTGACCTGCAGTTCTTACTCATATTTATGTAACATTGCTGTGCATAAGGGCTCCTAACTCTGCTTGCTTCAGTACCTATTCCTGACCTGAGGCAGGAAGCTACAGCACAAGCTCAGATAGAGGAGCTGTGTTGTACTTAAATAAAAATAACTATTCGAGTATCTTTCTCCTACAAGCCCCCAAGTTTCACGCTTCCAAAACCCATCCAAGAATTTAAACTAAAAATTGTCTCAAATGTTCCAAAAACCCCAGGATACTGACACCACAACATTAATAATCAGATTTATGCCAGTCTGGACCATAACTTAATTGACAACTTCCCAAGGTAGCCAAGCTACAGTGCAACTTGAGGTTTGAAAATTCCTGTTGAAGGAATGCTGTGCGTTTTCCTTAGTGACAGCCAGCCAAAAAATGCTTCAAATAAAACAGCAAGGTGAGAGGCACTGGGCTGAGGACTGACATTTCCATACACCATCGCAGTGTGGCAATTCAGGCTGGGGCCACCAGTGTCAGCAAGAGAACACGTACATTATATTGCGATATACAGTTTTTCCCTGCCTTTCCTTGCACACATACAGGTGTCCTTATAGTCATTAGAATCTCTCCTCTGGTTTTTTTTCTTAGATGACTGTGTCCTGTGCTCTCAGACATCGTAATTTAAGTCCTCACAAATTCAGGAATTTAACAGTTAGCCCAGTGAAACATCTTTATTACTGAAAAGCTGTATTGTAACACAGCTACTTACTATTTAAGTGGGATAAAACAAAATAATTAAGAGCAAAAGATTCCTGATATTTGACTAGAGATGTATTTAAATAGCTCACTATTGCTATTTTATAGTAAGACAATTGCCTACTGAAATATAATCAGTCAATTTGAGTATATAGTATTATCACCACCTATAATTAAAAATGACTCTTCAACATTTAAACCCCACCTTCATTTAAGATCTCACGGCATGAAAACAATTTTGATGCAGAACACTACCCACTCAAAAATGCATCCACTTTTACAAGCAGTCCACTCCACAATGGGTTAGAAAATGAACAGGCAGCCAGAGAGAAAGTATGAAGCAAATGAAAAACCTGATCGTAATTTAATTAATCATTTGCCTTTTATATAACATCACATTAATTACACATCAACTTGGTTCACATAGGTGGGGAACAAAGCTCTAGTATTTATAGTCACATAATTTTTCAGAGGAAGTTTTATTTAAAAACAGTTACAATAAAATTGGCAGTATTTGATCTCTTACTGTAGAAAGAAATCCAACACCTGTATATGTTAATGTGTCAGAGATATTTAGAAATAAAAGATAAAGGTGAAAAATGCACTTTGTTCTCATTTCTTTTTAGTTAGGCAGGTTTTCAGAGAAAACTTTTCCAGTTTTATGGATCATGGCTGTGACAGATGAAACGTCTGTGCGGAATTTATTTTTCTTGCAGAAATAACATTCTACTAGTTGTGCCAGGAGATGGCAAGTTTTATTGGCTTATTTCAATTGAAAACATCTGTACTAGATAATATATGCCGCTGGGTCACATGTTACATAACGTTATTATATGTGTCTGCATATAACAGCTGTTTTGCATCTTCTTTATAATGGTTTGTAACTAAGTGTAATTGTCTTGAATCATTAATTGAAGTTGCTGTAAGATTAACCCTTAATGCTTTTATACTTCTTAGTTTTTCAGTTAAATAGCGTCTGATTCAGTTACATACTTGATATGAGCCATTTCCAGCAATTTAAATCAGGAGTTACCTACATTATAACTCAAGTTCAAAAGGCACTCTCAAAGCACCTCCTTGCCTCCTAAAATCTCAGATGCCCACAGATTTTTTTTTATGTGAGAATTTGCAAACAATCCGGTTTTCTGTTTCTAAACATATCAGTCCTAAAGGGCTCCTTGCCAAAACTATGTGCACCTTCTTTGAACTAATAGTGTCTGGAGGGTTGTCTAAACCAGTTTTGAAAACCAGAGTTGCCAAAGCAGCCTGGATGATGGATGAAGTCTCCAGAAGTTGGTGGAGGATTGATAGAAGGCAAGCCCATTTCCACAGCCATCAGCATCACAACTTGCATCTTTCCAGTTAGGCACATGCTTGAGCACCTTATCGGAGCCTGGGTAACTGTAGCTATCCAGACAGGGGTTTTTAACAACTGGCTTAAAATATGACATGCCTGAAAATCTCAGTATTTGGTCTTAATTTGAAGCTAGTCCATGGTGGAATTCTAATGAAAAATTAGCATGAGCTTTATCACATTAAGACCCCCTAGGTCTGAGTAAATAACAGAGAAGGAAAGTATGAAATAGGAGAGGATGTTTCACACCCCATTTGTTCTCATACTTCTAGAATTTCACAATTCCAGTTATACCAATTAGAGGGTTGTTCAAAAACGAATCCTTCTGGCTTCACAATCCTCCCTCACTCATGAACTAAATCTGGAAGTGCTTTTCTAGATAAGCGTTACATCAATATAAGACTGGTGCATTTGGCCCTCTCCCTAAGTATTTATAACATTGGAACCCAACACATTCCATTGCACGATAACAGATTATTGGGCTGGAAAAAAAATGAAAACATCTTAGAAAGCAATGTACCTCCTATAAACACTTGGCCACAAATTGTGGGAAAAGGTTTAAAAAAACATGGATGAAGTCTTCTTCAACACACACAGTTAACCAGGAATCTTCTCATCATGATGTATGCACAGCTGGTTTTCTTCTGCTGAATGAAGGCATTGATGATTCAGTCCACAATGATTTGCTTTCTGGGAAGTCTCTCCCAGAGCTGATAAAGGCTGATGATTGGGAGTTATTTCAGATAGGCCTACGCAATGTCCCTGCCAGGCTCCAGGGGTAGAGATAATGGATTGTCTTACCCTTCATCGGTCTAGATCGGTTCTGTTCTAACAGTTACAGGAAGGAAAGGTGCTGAGCAATGAAACAAGGTGTATTATTGTACCAGATGGTCCATTTTAGAACAATTCACATACAGGTCTAGAACAAGAGGCAGCTTCAGTGTTCACTAAATGCATTTTCAGCCCGTTCCAATAGTTTCAGTCCAGTTTCCTTACTTTGATTGGAACTGCAGAATTGACACATTTTTATGTGTTAGTTGCTTTCAGGATTTAATTTTATTTGTTTAACAGGATTATAACTTCCACTGGCAAGAGTTTATTCATTTATTTTGACATTTATATGGTCTACAGTTGCATTTGTTTCACTATCCCAAAATCTATCATAATGAAACTCAGCAAGATTTTCTCTTAGCAATCTCACTTTGTAATTAGAGGTATTATATCCAATCTTCTAATCAAACCGGCAAAAATACGGTGGTTACAGGTAAATAATTTTATGTGCATTTCCAAGCTAGCAACCTGTGAAGCCCAAACCCAACAAGAATTTAACAAGTATTTTAACTCAGTAAACTACTTCTAGTAACTTCATGGTATCTATTTCAATTCTGAGTGACAAAAATGGTTTTGTTTAGGACTCACAACATGGTTCTCCATTTCCTCCCTCCTCCCAAGTCACTGTGTGTTAAATGATATTGTCTTTATATTCAACATGATAGTATAACAGAACCTCTCATACAATGAGATGGGAAATACTGGAAAAAAATTCATAAATTTATTTTCTTTCATGTTGGGTACTTGCTGCTATTGAGGTCCATCCTAATTCCAAGTTTGGGCAGAACATATAAACAATTCCAGCTTCTTCAGGATAGCCCTCCTCGAAACAGATAGACCATCCCCAGAGTCACACCCCCATACTATTTCTAAGCCATGTGGTGCTGGGATTTTTCGCTTAATGCATTCTTTGTGGTGAAAGAATGTGCACGCATTATGTTTTCTTTCTCCTGTTCCCTTTCTTCTTATCAGTTGATTCAATAAGAAATATGAGTGTCCTGTAAACAGGGCAGTAAAACAATGTTCTGTATTAATGTTAGTTGGGAATGAGATTTCCTGTAATATTTGCATGCTCCCTGAGATGAAGCAAATATGGAAAGAATTGCAGGCTGAGACCAGAGACAAGGGTGATTAACCTGATTTAACAAGTATGATTTCAAAGAAGGAGAGGTCTCTCTGAAAATGGCTCAAAGAGGTTCTGTGTGTATTTAACACAGCTGCCATCTAAATTTGAAAATGACATGGAATAACAAGGGATGAGAAAAAGGTTGATATCTGTCTCTGAGAGGGACAAACAAGCTGTCATAACAAAGCATGAAGTCAGCAGAAATGTCGTCTGAACTATCATAGGCTGGACCATCACAAGGTAAGGACAACACAATTTATTGGGAATCAAATGCAATTCTACTAACAACATTTTGGCACTGAGTATGGACATTTTACCACATCACACTGATTTAAGGGGAATAAATTGCACCACCTAATTAAAAAGAAGAGATAATATAAAAGGACAGAGGCAGGGTTAAAGCTGACATTGGAGAGCTGTAATTTGCAACAAAAATCTGGAAATCAACATCCTGCTGGCAAGACATCCACTGAAATGAATGAGGTGACAAATCCATGTGTTGCCAAGAGGGCGCCTGTACATCAGCTTGTGTTAGAGTCTACTATTTTATTGAAACAAGCTTCCAGGATTAGGTACAAAGTCGGAGAGTTCAATAAACTTTTTGTTGGCTCATCAAAACTGAAATTTTTGCAAGAAAAGGATACAATTTCTACAGGGATCCTCACTTCTAAAAGCTGTTTATTGTTATTTTTACTGTTGAGGTATACTAGTTCAAAAGGACTGCTTTGAAATACTGAAACACTTGGAGGCTTGATGTGAAAAGGATACTGTGCTCTGAGTTCCTAGGAAATTAAGAAAAAATTCTGCTGACCCAGTCCTTTCCCCTGCCTAAGTCAGTAACTTAAAAACATTTTTGAGAACTTCAGCATTACATCCCTGTTCAGAATTGGAACTAGTGTGAAAACTCTTGGGATAAGAAGCCCACTTTTGTTTTGTTTTACTAAGGACCTGCCAGTGTTGCCAGAAAGTCTGTTTTCACACACAATTGTTTTCTTTCACAGTCTGCAAGTGAGTAAACACTGAACAGCTCTGTCAGAACTAGTTTTGAAACAGGACTGTCTCAACAGAGCTGCTGTTAGCACCTCAAAGCAGTATAGAAATTACTTCTCTTGTCCAAATTTAGGGGTTCTTTCTATTCTTTTTTTTTAATTAAAAAAAAAAAAATCATAAACAGATCAAGGATATAGCCAGGACCTTTCAAAACTTCTCACGAGAAAAGCTCAGGGCAGCAAGAGTAGATGAGAAGTCAGGTTCAGATAAGGAACAGATTTTGCCCCTCCTACCTCTGTTGAATCTCCTTTCCAGCATTTATGTTCAAGCCAAAAAGATCCATAGAAGGCTTTTCTATAGTAAGCACAAAAGGGGCTGGAAAGGACCCAAAAAGGTGATCTGGTAAACTCCCTCTCTCCAGGCAAGATTGGCTCCACCTGCATGGTCCTCCTGGCAGCTGGTCCAGTGTGCAGCAACTAAACAACCCATTTCCTTCAGTATGTTCCAGTTAGTGCTTTTCTTCACTTTTCCCTAGATTATCTTCTTGTGATCTAAATCTCTGGTGAACCACAACACCCAGGATTAGACTGAATAGTTTAGCTATTGCCTCATCACTTCTGGAGAGGATGGCAGAACTACATGTCCATCACAAATATGACCCTTATTTACATCTTTAGTGTAGTGTTCATTTTTTTTTTTTACCAAAGCATTAAACTGTCATGTTTATTGTGCCGTTTACTACAGCCCTTTATTTCTTTTCCCTTGTAACAGGACAGTGATGACGGGTACAACTCAGAGACAGAATCTGATCCCCCAAAACTTCTATTGACAGTACCTGTGAGAAAAAAAGGTGAAAGGACAGATTAATTTTCAGGTGTCTGGTATAGCAGCAATGTGATCTTTCCTTGAAAAGGAACAAGTTAACTACAAAGTCACTGAGTTGCGGAAAAATGGAAATCCCCAAGACATAATTATTTTTGTAAATCACTTTTCAGGGGCTAACAGTGAAACAGAAGAATTTATAGATCTAGTAATTTTGTCCTTGATAGTATAATTGCCATTACATTTCTGATTCCTAAAGGGTCTGATTTTTCAGAGGTGCTGAGCAGCTGCAGTTTTCATTGATTTCTGGTGGAACTGTAAATGATCACAACTTTTGAAAATCCATACCCACTGTCATTCAATCCTTACCAAAAAAATACAACCCTTTTTCATATAACTTGAAAGTTATTTATTTCCCACAGTAGGTATTTCCAATACAATTCTCCAATAAATAATAAATCACAAAAAGAACATCCTTCAAAACATTTTCAAAACATCTGATATCTAGCAAATGCTTTGCATGTCTAGAAAGTGCCTAGGGGTTTTTTTTAATCTTTTGGAGAGTTGTCTTCTAGTGTCAACAGTCAAAGATTTGTTCTTGGAGACAAACTCTCTCTGTGTATGTATCTTGGCAGAGCTTGGTAGATAATAGCATGCAGTGTGAAACAGCTAGAGCATTTGGAGTTTTTAATAATCACTGGGTCACATCTCAGGAGGCTGTGAAATACCCTGAAGCAGACACCATATGCAACAGGTTTCAACACCAGAACTATTTATGAACTTATAAGTGGGATTTGGGTTGGTTTTTTTTTTTATAGTTTCAACATTTGAAATCATCTAACAGGAAATAATCTCAACCTCTTCTCTGCTGGGCAGATTACTTCTGAAGTCACATTATTTCCTGTATTTTAGAAATTAAAGTTTGGATCTAAACAGCTGCTGCTTTTGTTTTGCATTTGGAGGGATAGGATGAGGCCAGGGAAGTGGCATTCTGACACAGGAGAATTAAACATGCCTAACTTCTTCATTGGCAAAACTGTCATGGTGCTATTAACTATAAAGGAAGAAAGTAAAGCAGAAATGAAAGCAATAGGCCATCATTTGAATAATGCACATTTGAATGAATAATTAGGCACAAATCAACAGGAGCAAGCAAATGTAAACACAAAAGGGGACCTCAGTGGAGTCTTAAATCGACACCATCTTACAAACGAGGGTGCATGAATACAATTATAGTAACATATTTACATATTTTAAATGCTCCCATTAAATAAAATTTACCATGGTAGATGATTTATAACAATTTGTTTGATCAATAAGCTGAGATTTTGTTTGTGACAAAGTTACCAGGTCCTCACAGAAAATGATCTGAAACCAGATGCACACACTGTTCCCCATTTTGCAAATGTCTATTGGACTGAAGCATTTTACCAGATTCAATTTTTTGGTGGTTTGTTTTGTTTTTTTTTCCTTCAGGGGGAGAAGGTTTTGTTTGTTTTTCCATAATTAAAATAGTCTGGTCTTTCAGACAAGTTGCTTAAACTATGTCATATTTCTTACGGTTCAGCATCAATAAGGAATAATCTCAAGGCAAACAGTCCTCAAAAACACTCTTAAGGTGTAAGTTATTCATTGAAAACAGAGACTACTGACAAATAAAAATGGCATTCACAGAAAACAGGACCAATTCATGAATGATTCAAAAGCAGTAGAAACAGCAGAATTCATAATTAATATTCTTTACTTCAATAGTTCAACCACAAAAAACATAACCCTAAATGAATGAAAAGTAGTGACCTGAGTTGCCTACCAAACAACCACAGGACACTGTATAATAGTCAACAGTATCTTAGGAAAAATAAGAATAAGGATATGACCAGACATATTGCAAACTGTAACCTGTCAAGTAAGTTGATTTTTCTCCACACTAAATTGTTCTATATTTGCATTCTGTGCATTGTTTTCTGTTAGAATCTTAAAAACATGCTTTTTAAAATAAGGTTTGGAACAGAATTAAAGACTGACGAGATCTTTGGGAATATAAAGAAACACCTTTTGAACGAGAACTAGCTCAAAATGTCCCAAAATGCACCTTACCACTGATCTTTCCTAAAACTGCAAAAACCCCTAAACACTGGGACTTCTACATGAATTTTACATTTAAATCATTCATGATAAGGAACGTAACTTAAAATTAAAAAAAAAAAAATCAGAATACTTTCCTTCATAAAATTTTCAAAAATCTGTCACATTGATCAGGTTAAAAGAAAAAGATTTGAAATCTTAGAATTTTCTTCAGATTAGAACTGTTCTTACCAAATCCACTTCTAAGAACAACAGAGTAAATAGAAATGTCATATGATTTGTGTTGCAGCTGAAAATAGAATTTTTAAATTCTTCGCCATTTTAAATTTAGTTGAAATCATCAAAAAAAGTGGAAAAAGTAGAAAAATGAGAAATAAATAAAAATTAAAAAAGGAATGTTTTCCTCCAGGAAACAGATGTTAAAGATGTTAATTTATTTCAAAATTCGTGTTTTCTCTTTCTCAAGTAATTCTAATAAGACTTTTCCTTATGTCATCTCTTCCACCATCATCATTATTTTTTGGTGTAATATTATAACACAGTGTGCTTGTTTTGGCTGGGGCAGGGTTAATTTTCTTCCCAGTGGCTGGTACAGGGCTGTGGTTTGGGTTTGTGCTGAACACAGGGTTGATAACACAGAGATGATTTGTTATTGCTGAGCAGGGCTTGCACAGAGCCAAGGCCTTTTCTGTGGCTTTTTTGTACTGCCACACCTGTGTGTAGTTTTGAAAGCAAACCAGTGAAAGACTCCAAGTCAGAAATACAATTTAATACGAAAAAGTAAAATAAATGCAATAGTACAAAGAAAACCACTGACAGAGTCAGAATACAACCTGGCAGCCTGTCGGTCAGGGTGTTGGTAGCAGTCTGGATAAAGTGGTTCTGTTGAAGCAGTGATCCTGCAGAAAGAGTCTGGTCTTTGCCTTTGAGGTCCAGTGGTGTAGCTCTTG